>JAOTRQ010058976.1:0-13881 GCA_028565875.1 Hoplisoma paleatum | reverse complement strand
AAGCGACGCCTTGTGCCATCTAGTGACAATTGCCGTGAGCTTTGAGCCCAGTATCCACCACACCAGTCCAAAGAGAAAAAAATACTAGATCAAGTTTTATTCTGAATCCCTCTCCAAATTAAGGGTGCGGCTTAGATTCGGGTGCGGCTTATACTCTGGCCAATATGGTACATATTTTAATTTGTTCTTTTTTTGCTGTTTATTATATTTCAATATTATTTAGGTACAACTACTATAACAATAAAGCCCACGTTATCTCATCTTTAACAATCCATATTCTGCTGGAGTTCTGTTTAGTGATGTGTTTATACTCACATATATCTCTCAGCAGGATGAGGATGGAACCTTCTCTCATTCCACAGCAGTTCTCCAGAAGGTTGAGATACTAAACAGAACAAAAAAAAAACAGAGTTTACACCACTAAAGTCAGAAAGAAAGTCAAATACAATGCTTTGTTTACCTTGCGGAGATCTCCTCCCTGACAGTACTCCATAGCCAGCAGTGGCAGGTCATTCGTGGCTAATTTCAGCAGTTCCTCAGGAACTTCTCTTGCTGCGACCACATTCTCATGATCTAACCTGCAGAAGAACAGAGCTCATGAAGAAGCTTTATTGGTCAAGATCGAAAACATTGAATCCTTCAGGATTGAAGATGGACACATCAGAGATGAGATTTCAACTAATGTAGGTTCTACCTCGACTCTTCATGAACAAAAATTGGAAACAGGATGAAGGAACTTCCAAAAAAGTTGAGGGATGATGGGTATCAGGGTGTGGCTCACTCAAAACCGATCCGCATATGAACTTGTCTTGGAAGCTGAAAAGATGCAGTCGATCCTAAATTATTTATTTATTTAAATGTATATAGACTACACCGCTCTGAAAGTTGGGGTGGTGTTGACATATAAGATGGAGCCTCAGACTTTACATTTTTTCTTTAATAAATTTGAAACTAGAACAAATTAATACAATAAAATGAAGAACATTTCAATCCGAATTTGGTCGAGTCCTAAATACTTTAAAACAAAAGCAAATGTTAGAAAACAAACATAAATGTTAGAATTTCATTTCTAAGACACCCTGAATCTGTAAATAAAAAATAATCATAAGTAAATAATAATAGAAGCAAATGTGGCTGATTGCAATTTATTCTATTTAATTTCACCAGCCTGCGTGACATCTCAGAGTCGCTCAACTATCACCCAGATCTACGATCACGCAGTGTGTGTCGGATGTGCCCTCTAATTATTAATTCATCTCTGCAACAATACCACACTCGACACTTTAGCAGGAAATGAAATTTTAAATGTCACGTCCTTGTGTGAAACCAAAAATATGAAACAAATAAGAAACAACTGACTCTGGTAAAGTCTGACGCAAAGAAATCTCCTGGCAACACGTTATTACCGCCGGCAAACACCCTGCGGTGTCAGTGAGGTCGTGATAGGTCGTGTTCTTACAATCCTCGTAAACGACTCTGTTTAGCATCCACATGCAAATCACGACAGGGTGGATTCTGGAAAAGTTCATTCCCTTCGATGCTAAACGTTCAGGCATTAAAATAAATCACTATTGAATTGGATTGTACAGATCGTCCATGATGGGTGTGGAGCGATCTGTGTCATGTGGAATAACTTGTGGTTGTGTTTAAACTGGTACTTGCATCTGTTTGTGTTCGTGAGGCTCGGATTTGCGTAGTGAGAAGTGAACGTGGGTGCAGACTTTAGTCCTGTGGTTTTAAACCAAGTCTGGGGACAGACGACTATAAATCGTGACCTCAACAACAAGCAAAAACGAACCAGCAAAAAATAACAGCTAATTATTAGGCTAAATACGGGGTTAGAATGTATATTTTTATATTTCTGTAGCCTAAAACTGTCAGTCTGAATAAACTATGAATACTTTATAGGTCAACAACTATCATTTCACTAGATTAAAGGAAATATGTTGGAAAACTAAGAATTTCCAAATATTGGGTGCCTTAATAAACCTCCTAACCATCTTTTTTCTTTTACTAGCCTGATTTCCTCCATAAATCTGCACCGTCAGCTTCATCTTTTCCACTCCCTCCTCTCCTTAAAATGTAAAAATAGCTTAATAACAAATTTTCATGTACTAACAGCTCACAAAAGTGAAAACTGCGGAACACAGGAATTCAAATAAAAGCATCATTTTCAGGGATTTGTGCATTTCCCTCAAAGTTTGAATTCCTTCGGTGTTTATTTTTGGTGGTTTAATAATTATATGGAAATTTTTTCAAAACAACACAGACTTTTTAAAGGAGACATATTATACCTTTTTTTAGACAAGTTAGAAAAGTATATGGCCACGTTCTTCATGCAAAACTGCTCTGACATAAATAGATATTACTCGTTTAATTCTTGTCACTTCTCCCGAAGTGTAGCGCTGCATTTCAGACAATAACACTCACCCATGAAAGTGTGTACATGAGTGCTCAGTTAGCCCAATAATTAACGGGTACACATATATAAGTGCGAGGCCTTGAGACACATCAATGGGGCGCTGGGTCACATGACCTGACCACCACAATCATCTGACCTAAACCCAGGTAAGATGATTTGGGATAAGATGGACCTCAGAGTGAAAGCAAAGCAATCAACATGTCAGGAACCATTCCGGTTGCCTCCTTGTGATGCTGATTGACAGAACGTCAACATCGACCGCAAAACTGTCATCAAAAGCAAAACATTTACTACTGTGATCTACTACTGTGAAGAATCTAAAGTATTTTTGTTTAGCATTTTTGTTTGTTTTACTACACAACACAATGTGTATACATTCATATTTAGGATGCCTTCAGTGTTAGTCTATAATACGGTGGTGTGTCCACATTGTTGACTGTACATCACGTACAAGTACTGCTTTCTAGCTTTGTCTAATATGGGCTAAGATTTTTCAACTATCTGCTTAAATCTATTAACAAAGACACTGCACATCCTAGAGTTGTGTAAAGTTCTGCTTTGTTGTCGAGTATTGATTGCATCTGATGGCAAAATAAATACAACGTTCCTGTCACACTGTTGTGTCTGCACTGTAACCACGTTAATTACTGCCGACTGTGTGAGCAACTGCTTTTGAGAAAAAAATGTTAACACACATACACAAGTATTCATGTTACCTCTTCATTATCTGGATTTCCAAACACCATCGCTCCTTATTTTTGTTACTCAGTTCTTGACAACATTGCTTTATAGCAATCTGGTCTCCAGAGTCCTGTGCAAGCACAAACCCCAACATATAAAATGTTCATTATTTTTCATGTTTGCAGTTTTGAATGACCTAAACAACATATAAACTGCCAGGTATGATGTCGCGAACACGTTCCTAATACTGTATTGGTCCCTTTTGCTGCTCTGTGTATTCGGACACTTTCTATCAGAATCAACATTAATGAGTTCAGTAGTCTGAGCTACAGTCGCTTGTCTGTTGGATCAGATAACACATGTATCAGTAACGTGTCGCCACCCATGCCCCTGGCACTGGTTTACCACTATTCTCTCCTTGGAGCACTTTTGATAGATACTGACTGCAGCAGGCATCCCACAAGAGCTGCAGTTTTGGAGATGCTATCACCCAGTCAGCCAGAAATCAGATTTTGAGCGGTCATAAAATCATTTCACTGCCGGGTTGTAACATGAACGACTGTGAATGTGATAAATAAACCGTGATTTGATTTTAATTTAACTTCACCCTCAGGATTTACTAACATTTTTTCCCTTCATTAGCTTGGTTAAACTTTTAAATGAGAACTACTTGGGCATTTGGACAGTTAGTAATAGTAGTAGCAATAGTGGTGGTTAGAAGACTAATAGTACTAATAAACAAAAAAATGCTTGTTCAAGTCCCACCACAGCCAAATTATGTAAACAATAAACGGTCACAGTTCTGTCTTGCACAATTTAAACAATGTATTGTGCAATTTACAAAAACAAACACCACTTTAGGGGTGGCACGGTGGGTTAGTGGTTAGCACTGTCATCTCACAGCAAGTTCTGGGTTTGATTACCCCGGGTGTTTGGCATTCTGAACATTTCTGCGTAGACTTTGAATGTTCTTCCCGTGTCCGTGTTGGATTCCTCTGGGTACTCTCTGGGTTTTCTTCCCACAGTCCAAAGATTTGCACTTTGCAGTTAAATTGAAGATACTGAAATTATCCTGTGTGTGTCCTCTGTACCCTGCAACCTGTTCAGATATTTTGTGTATTCGCCTAGTAGTGTCCAACCATGACAGTAAGCAAGATAAAGCACTGGTACAATGCATTGATGGACAATAATTTATACAAATCTATCGTAATAATTGTAATTTTAACTAATTAAAACGTCTGAACACTATGATGCTTATTCCTTAGTTGTCCCACATACATCAGTGTGTGATCGACGTAACCCACATCGAGTGAGTAAGAGCAAGAAAAGGTTCCTAAGTGATTTAGTGACTAACTCTCCTAATATAGATTCAGGCCACGGTTTTCTGGTATAATATGCATCATCTCACGGACCACGTCACGCTACCTCCTAAGTGGATGTGACGCCATCTCTGACAGGATGGAGAACAAGAGTGCCAGTAGGTGTATTTTTAAGCACATCCTGTGCCAGGCACTTATTACTAGACTGAACGTTTAATGTCTGTGAACAGATATAGAAACGTTTGTCATTAACATGTTCCGAATTTAGCAGACAGCTTTTAATTCTTATGAATCTGAAGATAAACTCCAAACTCCAACAGTGACAACCTGGCAGTGTCGGGTGTTGAAGTGTGTTAACCCTAAACTACAAACACAAATAATTGCTCTTTAAGTGAACTGCTGTTTCCTAAGCACTCCCATTTTGTATTAACACCATACAGCTGTGGTTTATTCCCTAGGAGGGAATAAATCTTACCAACTGATGTGTTGCAATGGTGGCATCCCATTACAAAACAAACTCAGCGTGGAGTTTATAATGATCTTGTTTTTTATTATTTAAAAAACCCCTGATGCTGATGAGTTTATTTCATACACTTGAATGAAGACAAGTTTACTTGTATAGCACTGTTCTTACACAGAGGTGATTCAAAGTGCTTTACATAACCACCAAATATCTACAAACACTACAAATTAAAATGCAGTACAGTATTGCTGAAATGAATTTAATAAAACACACACACAATGTGTGTTGTGAAGTTATGGGTAATAATGACAAATATCAAATACATGAGGTGTGTCCCAAACCGTGCCCATGCACACTTCGGTCGCTTTGTTTTAGTGTATACAATAAAACTAAAGAGCACTGAAAGTACCTGGATTGAGAATTTCAAACGGCCAAAATAATACAGTGTAAAATTAAGGACACTAAATGTATGTGTCATGTCTCAGTGAACAAAATAGTTTTACAATTATTTCCCGAAGAAGGAAAAATTAAATGGTCTATACCTTATTTTGCCACCTGGTAACATTACCAAACCCACCAGTTCCAAGTCTTTCCCTCAGTTCCCAGGGGCCACAGTTCTGAGGATGCATAGGAGCAGGGCGGCTCATTGCTTTAACTTCAGTCACACTTACTAAAATCAGAAAAATTATTATAAATAACTGACATGAAAGAGAATAATACACTTTTAACCAATTATTGTTCTTAAATAACAAGACGAAGCAAAATTTAAGATTTTAATTTAGTGCACATATTACATTTACATTTGTTCTGTTACAAAACAATATTCATTAATTCGCTAATTTCTTGTCTGTTTTACCGACCCAAGTCACTTGGCCACAAATCCATCCACCAGTCCATCACAGTGTAAGCAATAGAAACGAATTATGCCCTAAAGCAATTAAAATATGCAATCTTTTGATCTACAGCTATAAGTAAAGAATAGCAAATCCTAAAACTACTAAATGGTAATCTTTACCATTTGTTTACTTCGTCTATGCATTTTTATTTCATTTCAATTGTTTTATTCACTCGAGATTTGTAGTAGGCCTACAATCTCAAGATTTTTCTTAAACTGGGTTCAAATTAGTACACAGTGAAATGCAATTAGGCCCAGAAATCATTGCCCAAGAGAAAAAAAACATTAACAGTAAAACGGTTAAATATTTACAGTTACTACTACACTACGGTGAACTTTTATCTTCACTTGGCCACTTCACGATACTAACATTAAACTTCACCGTCATCTAGTTTCATCGTGAACTTTCACAGTAGTGCCACAGTTCTACTATAAAGACTTGTATGGTAAAACTGATTTATTTAATGGTTCTAATAACATTATGATGGTTATTGGGGCCACTGCATGGAAAAACTGCAAAACTTTTTTTCTTCTCTTGGATGCATCTCAGGCAGACTTATTTATTTTTAATTCTATTATCAATTCCTGCACATATTGTTTTAACCTTGAACTCAAATGACCTCAAAGCACCGCAGAGCATCTTTTATTATCTTTTTGGACCTTATTTTGCATCTCACTATGCAAAAAAAGCAATTGTGTGTGTAGCATTTTTACATTTCCACTAAAGCTACTGATTGCATTATCACTTATTCAAGTCTGTGTGTTAAGTGCTCACTTTGTGGGAATGGAAGAATTCGTACGAAACTTTTTATTACACAATGATCATATTTTATTCGTGTTTTGATTTATTAACAACATGTTTTACCATGCAGAATGTGGTATTGTTTGTTTCGAAGTCACGTGACCCAACACCTCGGCTCTGGAACACGTTTCATTACTTTTACTGAGCATAAATTCAGGCTGTAAGTTAAATATAGAGTTATATTAAAACACGATGGATTAAATGAGACTTTATTTGATGTGAGTCTTTATGTAGGCAGGATATGAACGTTTGTTTAGTGAGTTTTCCCCCAAAAAACAGCGAAAACTGAGTTTACCTTTACAAACCGAACCGAACCGCTTCTCATCGGACCCGGACTAGTTCTGGACCCCGTGTTTAACACCGGACTCGTTCCATTTCTCGTTTAATTACTGTTTTATCGATCATAACATCAGAAAACGAAAGTTTGACGACAGTCGGTTCACTTCCTGAACTTGCGAAAGTATGTAAGTCACTTCCCTCGGATAAAAAACTAGAACGCCTACAAAACCCGAGAACCCAAACCTGAGGGAAGTGGAACACCGATGGTCCGACACCTAAAAACAATACATAACCATAGGGACATGATTTAAAGCTGATATATTTCTTATATTGGCTTATATTGGTTGTGACGTCACAAACACTCTGGACATGGGTGCCAATAGCAGCAGGGTTTCTAAGGTCTATCTAGCCTGGATGAGTGGGACGGTTTACTAGAAAAAAATGTGATTTCGATCTGATACCAAGTGAATTCATGGCCATTTTTTACGATAAGTTATAACTACATGACCTTCTGTCCGATGTTAATGTAAATCTGGTTATTATAAATAGTTATAGCTCTGTTTATGCCAGGAGGGGGTCCCAGACCAGTGGTGCACTCATGGCAGACTGCACATCTCATTACCCTTTGATCAATCATTATCAATACCAAGGTTGGTATCAATATCGACCAATATCGATTACTATCCTTGCATAGTACACCAATAATTAGAAATAAACTTTCTTCCACAGTGACGATGAATGTGATGAGCAGGTGCTAAAATAACAGCCAAAGTGACCCTGAATTATACAAACAGGTGGTAAATAACAAGAAAGGAACCAATAATATATATTTTTCTGTTATTATATGGGGGTATTATGATTATGGGCTTGGTGTGGACCATCATCGTACCCAGAACCAGATGTCAGCAGTGGTGGCCAAGCAATGTGTAATTTGAAATCAACATGTAAGTGTTTGAGTGTAAAACTGTAAAGCGACACTCAAAAATGTAAAACTATTAACATGTTATTAAGATATAATAAGAATCATATCTGCATTTAGAGTAGCTAAATAATCAAACCCTGTGTATAACAGGAGCATTATACACAGGTGACATGGTGGTAAATTGTATAGCACTGCCACTTCACAGCAAGAAGGTCCTGGGTTTGATCCCAAGGTGGATTAGTCTTTTCTGTGTTCTGTTTTTCTCCGGGAGCTCCAGTTTTCGCCCACAATCAAAAACTCCTATCGGTAAATTGTGGTTATTTGAACAAATATGTAAAATTTACTCATTTTAGTAGAATATGAAGTTTGGTTTTGATTGTATTTAATTCCCCTTTCGGGTTACTTGGATATGCCGAAATTGTCTTGTGTTTGTATGTGTCTTTGTTCTCTGTAACAGACTGATGTGGCGGCACGGTGGCTGAGTGGTTCAGCACTGTTGCCTCACAGCAAGAAGTCCCCGGTTCGATCCCCGGGTCAGGGATCAAACTGTGCTGAGTTTGCATGTTCTCCGTGTCAGCGTGGGTTTCCTCCCACAGTTCAAAAACATGCACTAGGTTGATCGGAAATGTGAAATTGTCTAGTAGTCATACACAAGATCCCTGTAGAGATACAGGACCTGGCAACCTACCCCGTAAAATGTAATTGCCGAGATACTCTGGGGATCGGTAACGGTCCACAGAGTAACCCAGGGTCGAAGTCGAGTGAAGGGGTAAAATAGATAGAACAGACTGATACCTGAAACAACTTAAGTGTTTAGTGTTCAGTGTGTGTTCCTCTGTGAGACTAAATAGCAGTTTAGTGGCGATAAAACCAGATGGATGGGTGGATGGATAAAACCAGATGGATGGATGGATTTTGCTTTATCGTGAACAAAAAAGCCAGTTAAAGGGAATTGATTTCAGATTAACTAAATTAAACCATAAACATAACCTGACATAGTTTTGGTGTGGTTGCTTCTGGTTAAATATTATTTCAGTTCATGTTGATACAGAACACTGTTTGATACTGTTTTAATGCTGATAATAAAATTTTTGTACCGGTTTCCTCGTTTATCTTTACGACGATGCTTGTGTTGTTTCTGGATAGATTTGTATTTTTCTTCCCAAGACAAAAGAAAGCATCTTTTTCCTGAGCAATATGATGGCTGTGTGGTTTCATTGTGTTTAAATATGCACAAACTGAAAAAAGTAACTTTCAGGTGTCTGGAACGTATTTCCAATGATGTTCACACACTTTCCCAGATGTCTCTTCATGTTAGACATTAAATAACTTTGTTTAGTCAATATCATTTTGTTAAATATGTTGTTGTTAAGGTTTGTTACATCTCTTAAGCTTCAGCTCAGGTGCTCGGAGCAGATTATAACATGTCTAAAGATTCACACAATAACCGATCAATTCGTTTAACATGTTCTAAGTTATGATTCTATAACAGTATATTATGGGAATCAGTCGTTCTGTTCCATCTTTATAAGCCCGGGTGGAAGTGTGGACTCTGGCATGCCTAAACCACATTGTGCCATTGTGTACACACAGTAGTTTCCTCAGTTTCAGTGGGACAAGAACGTTGAAGGGTGGTGAATATTTTATCGCTGGGTTTTAACACGGTTTCTTGTTTAAAGTGTTTTCTCATGTGTATTTCATGTGGAAGTGTGGTGGAACGTGCATCCTGTTTTACATGTGGGCAGATTTACAAACATTTGTGCTTCAGAACGTTCTTCAGTAAACATTTTTATCACAAACTTTACCTTCGTCAAATTATTTATACAGAACTCTTTCATATAAATAAAGCTTGTTTATGAAATTAAAACTGACGCGTAATAGAATATACACACAATGTTTTAACATACATAGTACACAAGCTATAAACGTAATTCCACTGTTCTTATAGGGAAACAGCTGTCTGCCATGTAAACAGTTATAAATAGTCATAAATAAAACTGGAACCCAAACAATATCTCCCCAAACTCACCCTTCCATTTCCATAATCATCACACACAGATTCTTAACACAAATACTTTTTTCAATCACACGTTTAAAGTGTATTTATTAGTTACCATTTCTCTTATTTACACTGTCATTCCATCAACACTCAGGACTGTAGATTTGACTGCTTTTATATGATTTCCAGATGCATTTCTATTCCCTGGACGACTTACTGGAGTGTTTTAATATTTATTTACACCTGCACATTACATAATTCTGCTTGTTTATTTTGTGTTTACACATCTTTTATTGCTACTGTTATTTTTTATGATACACACCCATTCATCTGTCCGTCCATTATCAAGTTTTATCACTGCATAATTCTATTTAGGATCATGGTAAGCGAATATGTTAAACACCAGAATAGGTCGCCAGTCTGTTGCAGAATACACACACACAGTGAGAGAGATGTTTCGGTATCTCCAATTAATGGTATGATTTTGGATTGTTGGATGAAACTTGAGTAGCTTAATGAAAACCCATGCAGACATGGAGAGAACATGCAAAAGGTGATTTAAAAATGTAACAATAAAACTGTGAACTTTTACAGCAGAACTATGAACTTTTATAGTAAAATTGCGAACCTTTACAAAAGAACTATGAACATTTCCAATAGCATTATTAACATTTACAGTAGAACTATATACTTTACAGCAGAACTATGAACTTTACAGCAGAACTATGAACTTTTCTGTAGAACTTTGAACTTTACAGCAGAACTATGAACTTTACAGTAGAACTTTGAACTTTACAGCAGAACTATAAAATTTTCTGTAGAACTTTGAACTTTACAGCAGAACTATGAACTTTACAGCAGAACTATGAACTTTACAGCAGAACTATGAACTTTACAGTAGAAATATGACCCTGTTCAGTAAAACTATGAACTTTTACAGCAGAACTATAAACTTTACTGTAGAACTTTGAACTATTACAGCAGAACTATGAACATTTACAGCAGAACTATGAACATTTACAGTAGCACTATGAACCTTTACAGCACTTTGAACTTTAACTGTAGAACTATGAACATTTACAGTAGCATTATTAACATTTTCAGTAGAACTATGAACCTTTACAGTAAAACTACGAACTTTTACAGCAGAACTATGAACTTTTCAGCAGAACTATGAACTTTACGGTAAAACTACGAACTTTTACAGCAGAACTATGAACTTTACAGCAGAACTATGAACTTTACAGTAAAAATACGAACTTTTACAGCAGAACTATGCACTTTACAGCAGAACTATGCACTTTACAGCAGAACAATGAACTTTACTGCAGAACTATGAACTTTACAGTAGAACTATGAACTTTACAGCAGAACTATGAACTTTACAGTAGAAATATGAACCTGTACAGTAAAACTATGAACTTTTACAGCAGAACTATGAACTTTACTGTAGAACTTTTAACTTTTACAGCAGAACTATGAACATTTATCACATTTGCAATGTTGTTTTTTTTCTCATAAGTGAATTAAACTCTGGCTTGATACTCTTGTGCATTTCTTCTTTCCACCTACTGGTGATGGAAGAACATCTGAGTATCTGTGAGAGAAAAAACAGTCATTAGAAGCAACTTTAGTTCATTTGGGTTTAAATTTGGGTTTTTAAAGAAACTCCGCCCAGGACGCAGCATCATTAACACGGTCCTTCTCTTCCTCTGTGGGAAGGACGAACCGGACTGTGATAAAAACTCCGACTGACTCTGATCAGAGACTCGGACTCAGAGACCCGGACCCAGAGACCCGGACCCAGAGACCCGGACCCAGAGACCCGGACTCAGATAGTCGGACTCAGAGACTCGGACTCAGAGACCCGGACCCAGAGACCCGGACCCAGAGACCCGGACTCAGATAGTCGGACTCGGATGCGACTGTCTGCGGATCAGAGTCCCGTTACGAACGCAAATCTAACAGGTGAGTTACAGTGTTGTACTAATTTATTCTTTTTTTTTCATTCTTTCTTTCATTAATTCTTTCTTTCTTTCTTATTTATTTAAAACAATAACATACCACCACGTTGAGTTTATTCTGTAAGCATCCTCCTCCTGATGTGTCACTGTTTCACCTTATTTTCTATATAATCTTTTATTAATTTTATTAATTTGATCGTTATAATTGTCCTGTCTGAATTCATACTTTACTAAAACAGAAATTATTCTTTTAAGTCAAGTTTCAAGTACATTAATTACTAGTCATCTTGGTTGTTTTTCAATGATTCAAATGTTGCTTCAGTAGATGAATGATTATTTCCTTATTTCATTCATTTTTGTGTTGATACTTAATACACTTGTTTTAATTAGGACGAGTGTATTAAGTACAAAGGTCTTGCATGTTCTTCCTGTGTGGGTTTCCTGTGTGTGGCTGGGTTTCCTGCTACATTGGTAAATTTTAATATAATACATTTGTTATAAAAGAATTTTACGACTGTTATTTTTTTGTTAGAAAAACTCAAGCACGCTAGCACACCAGAGCTGGGATTTATAAAACATCTTGCTGAATCTCAGCTTTTTTTCTCAGGTGGTCGTGGCGGCTACATGCAAAGAGATGAGAGTTTTTGTTTATTTACTGTGAGAGCTTGCTGGTGGTTTTTCATAAATGATGTGATTGTGACCTCTGCTGCCTGAGCGCTTGTGCTGCAGAAAGTTGATTTGTTGACCAGGGTGTGTCTCTCAGTACAATCACGATATGTAGTCGCCTTGTATAGGCGATACAGTCGATACTGCCCTGTCCGTGCTCGAGTATGAATCGCAAATTAACCCTCAATCAAGTTTTTTTAAAAATATTAATAATGGTTTTGGCACATTTTCAGGCGTTCAAGGGTTAAGGGTTAAGAACCTTGCATATAGGCCCAGCAGCAGGAACTTGGCAGTAGTGAGATTTGAACCTGCAACCTTCTGATTACTAGTCCATTATCTGAGCTTATGTATCTTATGCATCGACTTAGCCTGGACCCTAAGCGCAATGTTTTTTTTTCCTATCTCAGCAATGACGTGAGCAGTTTGTAATGCCTGGAGGAGTCGCACCCTGCTCGTACCATCTGAGGGCCCCACTATCAGTGCTCATATGTTGAAGTGAATCCAGGCAAGCAGGACGAGTGATTATCAGGTCGCAGCCTTTATTAGAGCCTCATCAATCTAAGCGTGTGGTTTATTGCCGGTGTGTCAGAGTCTATTTGTCTGCAGGTCAGCACTTCTGTGCCAGGCTGTTACACGCCGCCTTTGTCTGGTGTTAATAGACTCGCTTTATATCGTTACATTCACAGTGTATAGTGTTTCCTTCATTGTGAGTCAGTTGTTGCAGCTTCCTGTCTGTTGTTATCAATCGTCTCTATACAAAGTCAGAAAATTCCTTCCTTCTCCTTCTTATTTGTTATTTGCTTCCCTACACTTTAAAAAAATAAGCTGGCACACCCTAGAAGTCTTTCAAGTTTAGAAACAGACTTAGTGATAGTATTCTCTGTTGTCGTAGAATAAAAGACGCATAGAGGGACGCTCGCTGTGTTTTATGCAGCTAAAGCTTTATGGGACGTTAAGCAGAATTGCATTTGGGGCCCCGCATACCACCATCATTTTGTAGGCTACAGTGTGTGTATGATGTACCCATTATCATGCATGAAATTAGCAGGAGTCCGAATACTTTTGCACACACTCAGAAACAGACTCAGTCAGTCACTCGGTAACCTGAGAACATTTCGTCATGTAGGAGTTCGACTGTTGTTACTGAATTCTGAGCCTCTTTATGTGTGTGTGTGTGTGTGTGTGTGTGTGTGTGTGAAATCTTTGAATGCATGACTAACACTGACTCAGTGACTCAGAGACCAAAGCGTCTATTGTTTGACCCAGATTTGTAGGAGAGATTTTGGTTTTACGGAACTCTAGATTTTCTGCGGGGGTCTCACTTCACTGGGCTCACAGATTTATATTTACAGTCTTTAGCAGACGAATTTATCCAAAGCAACTTACAAAAGTTTAGGGCTGACCGCGATTAATCGATTAATCGTTGGTCGACCAAAAAAATTACTAGTCGGCCAAATTCCATTGGTCGA
>JAOTRQ010058966.1:0-13882 GCA_028565875.1 Hoplisoma paleatum | reverse complement strand
TGTGTGTGTGTGTGTGTGTGTGTGTGTGTGTGTGTGTGTGTGTGTGTGTGTGTGTGTGTGTGTGTGTGAGGGGGGTGCCTGTCAAATAGATTTAAAACGTCTGGTTTTGAATCTAGTAACTTAACATCTTCCCCAGATAGCAAAAGATTTTGGATCAGCACTGATTTGTGGGGGATTTTGGGTCTGTTTGAGTTGATGACCTAAAATCTGCTGTAAATCAACATAAACATGCACAAACACAAACGAACACAATCCTAGAACCTGATTTAAAATATAAAAAAAGCAATATTCAGCATTCAATTTCTGATTGAAATTTAGTACTTTTAAAAAAATATATTAAATGTTCGTTTCTCTCTTTTTTTTTTACCAAAAGCTCCAGGCTATAAAAACAAACGGAATTCTGAAGCATCTTTACACATTTAAATGACTTTAAATGATTAAATTGTAGATTATTGTTTATTATATTTTAAAAAAGAATGAGCCTGTAATGTAGATGCTGCTGCCCTCTGCTGGTGATCACCATGTACTGCAATGTTTTCCAAAATCTGCCTAAGGAGCAGAATTGATTTATAAAAATACTCATGGCAGACGTGGGATTCGAACCTGGTGATCTCTGCAGCACCAAATACCATCGACCGAGTTCGTCCTTGATAAAACAATGTTAAGACTAGTTTTTTTTAAGTAGCATTTATTTGAACAGTACATTTAAGAGTTAACATAGAAACAAATCTTTGCAAAGCAGCATAATAAATAAGAAACAACAAACAAGAAACATACTTAAAAAAACCTTTAAATTGTATTTTGACTGATACACTTGGAACAACAAGAGTATCGTGGTTGATAAACAATCTTGTCTAATACATAAGTGTGTGTGTACACATTGTTTACCTTCATTTGTTGTGATCTTTGACGTGCGTAATAAGTTCTATCCTGAGGTAATGAGGGGATGAAAGCTGAACTTTTCTTTTGGCACCAGTTTCAGGTTAAACTAACATTAAACTAAAGAACCTGTGAACTGACAAACAGGCCCAAAGTAACTCAAGCAAGCCCCCTGACCTTCTTATTTACATGCTCAAATTGTCTATGTATTAATGTTCTGTAAGCTGCGTTAATCAGATCAGGCTCAGGTCCAGAATTATTTATAAAATAAAACCTCGGATGCCAGAAACATCTGGATAGAGCTGCGGTCCAGATTCACACATTGTCTCAGTGAAACAGAAATAAAGACTGATCACCGATTCATCGTAAATCACATCAAAAATGTAAAAATACATGAAGCTGAACGATGATCACAAATTAAGGTCGTGTGCGGCCTACAGACGTGACAGCATAAAGCAAAGAGGTGCTGGTTTCGTGCTCGGCGTGACAATCATTCCAACATTTGGTTAATATGTTGTTTCGTAGTTGATGCTTCATCTGCATGCATGTCGATTTGCCACACAACCGCCCCACATGCTTACGGTAAAGAAAACACAATGTTCAGGATTACTACGGCTTTTATCATTCTGTTCGCTCATAATCAGGAACGAAATGCAGAAAATACAAGAACACGTAGAGTATATAAACAAGGTTCGCTAGTACCAAATCTATCAAAGGTTCAGGAAATCTAGAATATTCTAAAGCATACAGATAAATCTACAAAAGCACATTCAGGTGTTGGTATAAAATCTACAATTATTTCTATGTTGAAAGAGCATCTGTATTTACAGTAGAGTCTATATATAGTGTTTCATTTAACGATAAACAAACATTTAAGAAGAGATTAAGAGATTACGCACAGAGCAGAATCGAAATGTTTTCTCAAAGGGAGAAAACGACAAAAATCGAGCCGCGACAGAACGGTCACGTTCACGGACGTAAAGAATTCACAAATAATTCTGATTCGTGAAATAAATGACACGCAGGAACGACTTTCTAGTGCATTCTTTGTTGACTTTATAAACAGAAACATGCATTCGGGATAAAGAACCGGGCGTAAGTCACAGGAGCAAATCAAACAAAAAGAATTTAATAGGATCAGAACGAAAAACAAAAGAATTGCAAGTGTGAATCAAACTACTGTCAATTACTGTAGATAAAGATGCACTGGGTTGCAATGCATAAAGAACATTATAAACACCAATGCACATTAAAGAGCACAGTGGTTCATAGACCATAGGCACTGGTAGTCGAAGAGTGGAGCTAGGAAAGTTTAGGTCAGGCACGTCCAAAGTCCGGCCCGGGGGCCAATTGTGGCCCGTGTTCAAATTCCCTCGATCATTAAATCAATAAGACACGGCCAAGTGATTCTTTTTCTGTGATGATCAAAATGACAGTTTAGAACATGTTCGAGAATATGAGTCTTTATAATCTGATAATTTGCTCTTTTGTTTTTCAATTGAGTTCAAATTGAATTCGTTGAGTAAAATATAAAAATCGAATTCAGTCCGGCAGATTTTATTTAGGTAAGAAACCTGTTCAGATTTAATTGTAAATTGTGTATTTCTGAAGAAATGAAAGTAAGTCAGTTGCAATAAAGATATTTATACAGTATATTAATAGTTTAATAATATTAGGCTGACTACAAACACACACACACACACATTTTCTTCTCACTAAATATGGCCTTATTTGGCAACCCCTGGATTAGGGTTTTAGCCAGACAATCCAATCTTGTCTCATTTTCAACAATTAATGCAAACCTAAATGTAGTAATGGTTGGATAACTGAGACTCTTTCATGTGTGTGTGTGTCTTGTAGGGGATTTTACTTCCAAATCTAAATAGCAGACTACCGAAATCAAAGTGATGACATATTCTGAAAGAACCAGAGTGTAAGACAGCACCTCAAAACCACCCATCGATGGAATATATTTTATAAAATGGTATTACGCTGGTCTGTTACATTCTAGTCTGAGCTGCAGAAGGAGCACAAACTAATTTAATGGTCTGTTTATATGGACCTTCCGTTCGTGCCACATAGCTCTTTATACAGTACAGTGATCGGGGTTTAAGAGTCGTTCTGCTGTGCATAAGCTCTGGTGGAAGCATTAGGATCGCCGCGAGTCAAAGCTGCTTAACTTCTATGCCGATATAAAAGGCTGCAACTCCTCAAAAGTCAACAGTGCAATAATGTGTGTATAAACCAGTCAGGCATATCATAAAGGAGCAAGCATGCATACACTCTTAGTGACCAGGACAAAGAAGCATCTGATCTTGATCCGAGTCAAAGCGATAGACAAAGACATTCGGCCCAAACGTATACACACACATTTTTACACGAGTGTTGCAACGATTACACTAAGATCCTGTATAGAAGATGCGCCTTTATGTTTTATAACTAGTTCATATAAGCAAGTTCTAATTACAAAATAATGCTATTGAGACGAGGATGTCACTGCCAATTGTGTTCAGAACAAAACAATCGTAACAAAAACTAATGACAGAATGACTCTCAAGATGTGTACGGTAGTATTTCTCTAATACAGACAAAAGTCAGGTTCCAAACTCATGTAATTCTGTATGTTACTGCAGAATAACCTCCATCCATCCTCCAGTTCTACCATCACGGCGAATATACACTCAAACACCTGAGCAGGTCGCCAGTCTGTTGCAGGGTACGGAGACGAATACAAACAGGACAATTTCAGCATCTTCAATTAACCCTAACTCATGTCTTAGGACTGTGGGAGGATACCCGGAGTACCCAGAGGAAACCCACGCAGACACGTGTGGAACATGCAAACTCCACACAGAAAGACTTACTCAGGAATTAAATCCGAGACTTCTTGCTATGATGCAACAGTTCTAACCACTAAGCCACCGTGCCGCTCTGCGAATTAATATTTCCCTTTTTAAGCAATGAATGTGGCTAATCTAATACAGAGCTGAGCGAACTCGATGTTAAGTGAACATTATACCACATGCTAACAGACCGAACTAATATCATCCTAAACTAAACAAACGTCTGTGGACGTTCATGCTAAAGTGGTTGCATGGAGGCAAATGTAGCCATGAAAAGATCCTTTGACGCGCTCTTAATTTGGCACACGCAACAATAGATTCTTTTTCGATTTACAAATATATAATCTGTATCTTTATATAGATGTTTAAAAATGGCAGTAGTAGGAGAACAGGAACGAATTAAGGACTAATACAATCAAGTCAAGCATGACAACGTGCTTTGCACAGAAAAAATGGCAAGCACCAGCATACTTCATATCTTTTCATAGGGCAATTGATATTAAAAGTAATCTACAGGAAAGATCAGTGTCTAACATATATGGTCATCCATTGTCCAAACTGTTCTGCGTATGCCTTTGACCACAATGGATCTATTTATTGTACGGTACTATACATATATTGACAATACGCCCTCCTTCTATTATATGTTCTGTTCCTTTATGTTTTAATTGTCGTTGAATTCACAGTCTCTTCTTTTAGTGAACGCTCTGGTGAATGGTCGTTAGCATGACACAGTTTTGACTTTGTTTAGGTGTCACTTCTGCTCGGACTCATACGATGCTGCCTTGCACGGACGGATGAATGAACTGCGGATTGATGTAAGAGAAGCCGGCGAACTCGCTCTGGTCAATGTTGGCGATGACCAGTTGGTCCGGAGGGGTCAGCATGGGCTGGGTGCGTGTAAAGAACTTGTCGAAGTTCTCTGCTCCTTTGCCACACTGAAGGAAGATGGAGTAGAAGGTACAGGTTTCAAAAACGCAAGCATTATATACGTGGTGGCCGCAAAACTTATTGTAAATTCTCATTGACTTACGACTTTGGGTTTAAACGGAGGCTGGATCTCTCGATTGCCCAATCGTACCCAATCGATCCGGCGGAAAAAAGCCTGGTCCCTGATATCTCGCTCCCCCTCTGAACCACAACCGAGTCGCTTTGAGGGATGCTTCGTCATCAGCTGCAGATATAAATAAATGCAAATTTTATTAATTTTATTAGATAAGAAGATGAGACAGTGTGTTCGGGATGCAGATTATATTTTTAAAGTTACCGATACATCTGTAAAACTCATTCTGCATATAATCCAACAGGACGGCCAAGTTGTAGCTTGTGTTTTCATACTCACCCCTTTGCAGATGGACACGGCCTCTTTAGACATGGACTTGGGGTAGGAGACGTTGTGCTCCATGATAGACTGGAACAGCTCGTCCTCGTCTTCACCATCAAACGGAGGCTAATACGAAACCAGAGAGTAGTTAGAATAATAATATGTTATAAAATAATAGAATACACATAAAAGATCACCAAGGTCATTTTGGTGATGCAAAATTCAAACTGTTCAAGCTTTTTTTGTAATATTTGGGGCTTTTTTATTTTAAGCTTCATCCATCAGTTTTCTAAAGCACATTTTTAAAATTGGCAACAAAAAAAAAACACCTGGTAGATGTAAAACGAGTTAGAGTCGAGCTCTGAATATCAAATCGTGCCAGCCAACAGCAGAACTAACCCAAATAGAAAAATGTGACCATGTATTATTTAAATCCTCAATGTTACTTGCTTATAACTCCCACGTGTCCTTTATATGACATGAGTCACAAGAGGACCAAGGAGCGTTGACTCAGAAGAACGTCAACCTACCTGACCAGCCAACATCTCATAAAGTAGGACACCATAGGCCCACCAGTCTACTGATCTCCCGTAAGGCTGATATGCAATTATCTGTAGAAGCAAGATGTACAATATTATTAAGTCAAGGTTTTAATGTATGAGAATTGATCTTCTTTGTACGCTTGAACCACACTCCATCCATCAATCTTACCTCTGGGGCGATGTAATCTGGAGTTCCGCAGAAGGTCCGCGTTGTCATGTTTTCATACATGTTCTCCTTGCACATGCCAAAGTCTGCAATTTTAATGTGGCCCTCTGAGTCCAGCATCACGTTATCCAGCTTGAGATCTCTAGGAACGAGTAAAAAGGTGAAACGTTTAAGATCTTGATGATACGTTTGTCTGGTTCGATGTAGGTAAGCAGGAATGATCACATGTGTCATCGAATTACCTGTAAATGATTCCTTTTCTGTGTAGAAAAAACAGACCCAGAGCAATCTCAGCAGCATAGAACCTGTAAAACAGACCTCCCAAATAAGCATGGAACACCATGAACTTTGAACTTTAACATAATCATTGTCATATATATTCTTTAAAAATAATTGTTCGATCCTCAGTCAAGTGTATTGCTCTTACACTGCTTGTGGCTCTTTAAACCTGCCAATTTGTTGGATGTGGTACATCAGGTCGCCTCCATTGATGTACTCCATCACAAAATAAAGCCGATCCTGCAAGTCAGAAGAAATCGCCGCTTCAGTGTCTTCCAAATGAATTCCAGTGCCAGTTTATGGGAATAATTATTTAAATGATTTATTATAGTCAGCATTTTGTGTCTCTTAAGCTAAAGAAACGTACTACTGTCTGAAAGCAGGAGTGGAGGTGGGTGAGGAAAGGTGGCTTGTCCCTCAGTGCCAGCACCCTCTTCTCCACCATGGTGCATTCCACATCATCATCCTGGATCACCACATCCTTCTTCAGAATTTTCACGGCATACAATTCCTCCGTTGACTTCATTTCTGCCAGCATAACCTGTTTATAAGACACAATGTAAAAGCTTTAAATGCTTACAGATATATGTTATCTACATATACAAGAAGTCGTTTATACGGCTTATTAAAATACAATATTTACTTTCATTTTAACAAATAAAGCAGAACAGACAGTTACTGGAAAAGGTTTTAAGCATCATGGATGACCTTGCCAAAGCTGCCCTTCCCAAGAAGAGCCAGAAAGTGGAAGTCATTAAGTTGAACCCTGCCCATGTTGTTGGAGGGAAAACTGAAGCGTCGATGGTCTGATGGTGTGATCACTTTCTTTCCTTGTCCCATCTTTGCTTTCTGAAGTAAAAAACACAATGCGATTATTAAACACACACAAATAGAATTATTATATCAAACGTTTATTTTGTGTGTGAATCCTGCCATTCTGTCATTACTTGGAATAATAAAATACTAGCTAATGTAATAAATGTGACAGTTTCTAAACATGAATCTCTAGAAAGACTTAAATGCTAAAATTGGATTCATGGATTTAATATATTAATGCTGTGATTTATTATCTGTAATAAATCATTAGGCAGGTGGCTGCATCATTTCTGACATGATATATTGAGCCAGTGTTAAGAAATGATTATAAACTTTATAGATTTACTATTTTTATTCACAGAATAGACTGTGAGTCTCGAAATACATACACATCTACATAATGATTACAATTTAAAGTAAGTTTAAAATCAATACCAACATTTGCAAAATTAAGTGAAATAGCATAAAGCATAGCAGCAAGCTACACACACTTTTGGCCAAGAAATGATTTTATTTTACACTGTTTGTGTTACTTAGTGAAGTTTATTAAGCTTCCCATTTTAAACATCGAATTTACAAGAGTCAAATGAGTTATGCTAACTGTAACATGTAGCACGCAGCTAACTGCTACGTAGCTTATTGACATAGCTTTAACCTTATTGACCTTTTGTATGGCTATAACCTGGTCAAACATCGTCAAATATAAATATTGGAGTTTTTTGTTTATTTATTTAACATACTGGCACTTATGGGTGATTTATATGCTAATAGCTGTATATGCTAATAGCTTCTTGATGATTTCATGATAAAATTGTTTTAGCTTTATGCTAGCTCTTGGGACAGGTAGACTCATAGGAGCATCTCCAATGTTTACTTTTATTTCAGAATTATTTGGAATTCAGTTTATTAAACAAAACACATTACAGATATTTATGTGCTATTAAAGCTAAACTCTATCGGAGAACAGAGTATGTGGCGCCCTCTAGTGCTGTTCATATGTTAGTGCACTTTGCACAAGCATGCCAACGGGTAGATGCAATGAGAAGGACTGGGGCATCATTCAACAGTACAGGGACGTTCCTAATGCCAGGATAAAATGCAGGGTTGTTATAGTGCATCGTTAATGCTGCATGCACAAGGAGACATGCTTAATCTGACTGAATAATGAGTCCGCCGTCTATAGGAAGTCTGTCCGTATAGAAACATGCTGAAGACTCCTACACATATACCGTACGTTACAGTGAGATATACCTTCCGTGTAGTGTCTGTGCTCTGCTCATTTACTAACAATAGCAAATATGTCTGTGTGGAAAGAAAGTAACTGACGTTCTTGTGGACTTGTTTTTTTTCCCTCTCCACCCACCATAAAGTCAAAATGTCAATTTCTTATAGGACAGTTCAGTCAACGTTGCACCCGGTTTCATCAGTATGTATCACCAGCTAGTGCAAACAAATTTGCTTCCCGTGTGTCCGTGCACACATGGATTCGAGCTGGTATGTGCCTGGGTAAACTGCATAAATACAAATGCAAGTGTACAAATATTTACATTGTTAGTAAATCCATTTTACATAGTGGCTCACGCCACAAATGTAAATCAAATAAGTTGTGCGGTAGGGAAGGAACAGGCAGAACACATGAGAAACTACCTTCAGCAAGTGGTAATTTAGTTGACAGGCCTACAAGAGAGGAGAAAAACTGCAGGGTTAGTTGGGTCTATTTGTTTTGTGTATGCATGGACCTCGGGGACTGACCGGTGCCAATAATCACATGAGAGATGCTGAGAACAGAGGGCATTTCTAAACATAACCTATCATTGGCCGTTTCAACCACCAGATTGTAGGAAAAGAACAAAATGCTGATAAATAATCTCAGACAGATGGATGAAATTCATTTCTGAGATTATTAATGCGATACAAAACAGTGTTATAACATTATAATAAATGAAAATAGAAAATATATGGCATGGCTTGTAATGCTTCCACGCTAAGCTCAGGGTTCCTGTGCAATCGAATGTCAAGGCTACATTTGACGAACAATCATTTACACCAAAGTAAGCAAGAACAAGTCTAATAGAAGTGAAATATTCTCCGTTTGTATAGTGTACGTCGCATCATTTGTAACAGATTATGCCGTTAAGGTCACAGAGGACCCAGAGAAATCATTTGTGTACTTATCGTTAGAAGAAAAAAACTAAACATAGAAGAGAAACTACGTCCACTGTATTAAGACGGTAGCTGAGAACGCTGTTCAGTTGAAGATTATTTTATTATTTACAGACTCTCACCTCAAATTTTTGCCTGAGCTCCAGGTTGATGTCGTCCACCTCTGGGATCGGCACGTTGTAATACTCGCCTTCTTCCTGGTTAAGCATCTTATACCTGGACACGGAGAAGAATCGTTCTCAGCAGTCCATTCTTATTTAATATCTTATATTCAAGCTTTTGCTCCAGTGTGAATTTTACATCTGAATGAATAAATATTCAATATTTTCACAAACACAAGGGGGCATTAGTGAGCACACGTGTCCGGCATCCGGGGGCGCAGTTAAGGTTTTGGTGCCTTGCTCAAGAGCACGTCAGTCATGACCTGTCAGCTCTGCAAATCAGTGATGGCTTTGTGGTTAAGGCACCAGAATGTCATCGATATCATTTTAAGCCCCACTACCACCCAAGTTGGTCCCCTGAGCAAGTCCCTTAACCTTTAAATGCTCAAAATGGTGTAACTGTTATTGCAAATCTCTTTAGATAAAAGTGTCTGCTAAATGCTGAAAATGTAAAACGCAATCGAACCGACAACCATCCAATCACAAGCCCAGTTCTCTAACCACCAGGTATGATTGTGTTTACTTACCAGCCACACGCTGGTGATTTGATCAGCTCTGATACACCGAACGACATGGAGCCCATAAAATCGTTTCTGGTGGTCCTGTCCCAGTCCCAAACCTCGACTGAAAGCCGTCGTTCTTTATCTGTAGCTTTAAGCTTACTTTAAACACACGCACATACACACACACACACACACACACACACACACACACACACACACACTTACATCTGGAAGACCATTTCTATCAGAATAAATACATCAAGACCACTATCGTAACGTACAAAGTGAACGATTCATTCCAAGTTGGGTTGAGGGAGGAGCGGATGGTCCTGGTCTTCTGTTTGGTCTCGTTCTTGGGGTCAGGGATCAGCTTCAGTTTGACGTACGGGTCTGAAAGGCCATTGGGGTCCATGGGAATCAGATTTCTGGCCTCGCCAACTAAGAAAAGTACACCAAGTAAAGTTAGTTTTATAGAGACCAACAACTACGATACAGTGATTTCTATCAAAGAACAATATCAGAGTTCCTTGTTTGTGTTTGTACGTCCCTTGATTAACACTGACCGAGACATCTGTTCATCAGGGCACGAGTTAGTGGGTGGGATATATGAAACTGCAAGTGCAAATCTGATGTCAGAATCAGGAAAATGAGTGGGTGAGAAGATTCAACAGTGTTTTACAAGAGTGTGTTCCGTAACTATCAAGTGGTCTCAGGTCTGAGGAGATTGGCGCCATGACAGGGTCATGGGCAACCCAGGCTCACTGATGCCCCTGATGAGCAACTCTAACGCAAATTGTGTATACATTATACGACTGACAGTTTATTTGGCAACCTAGCAGCGGTGGTGCGTGATGACGATAGAAACAAAGAGTTCGTAAACACATATGAATCAGTGCAGAGGAAACATATCCCATTACACAGAATAACATTCTGTCACCATGGTAACTCCGTTCAAGTCATAGAGAGGACATATTTGTGTGTGTGTGTGTGTGTGTGTGTGTGTGTCTTACAGTGCACTTTTGCATTCTTGTTGCTTCTCTGTTTGCATCATTTTGTTTATATCACGAACGTTTATTCTTTTATTTGCTCGTGTTCACCCTCAAATGAATATTTTTATTTATACGAAGCACCGGCATCTTGATTCGGCGATGGCCCAATGAGCACGCAAGTTTGCGTCTCAGATCTATCACCAATCGCAAGAGCGCCCTCTAGCAGACAAAACCCGCAAATGCTTACAGGAGACAAATCTGGCTGCAGGTCTGCTAGGCATGAATACGAGCAGATTTAACACAGAGCTACATGAGGACCTCAGCCGCCCAGGGTGTCTGAACAAATCGCACGCATGTCGGAGGGAGTTAGTCGAATCACCTACTAGGGGTCCCAGAAATAGAAATACAGTCATGGCAGTGATGGTTTAGTGGTTACGATCAGAGGTTCAAACCCAACTACCAACAAGAAGTGTCACTGTTGCCACTGTCGGGCCCCTGAGCAAGGCTCTTAACCCTCTATAGCTCATAAATGAAGTTCCAATGTCAATGTAAGTCACTTCGGATGAAGGTAAACTGTGGTCAATTGTTTCTTTGTTTCCATTTTTGGTATATTGCGATAAATATATATTGGGTTCGTCTGACCCAATGAACCGGCCACACCACAATGCTGATATTCATTTATCTGCAGTATTTAGTGCAAAGTGCATCGCATGCTTATATGCTGACATAAGAGACGCATGTCCAGACTGTTTCTGTCAGTGACGGACGCACACGTACACAATGAGGGAAAGTACAAGCCACAGGAGACGATTCGCAGCGAGATAAATACATGAGTCACCGGCACTTGACGTGGTCATAAGGGCTAATACCACTTAAATAATAGAAATGTATCACGCCCCGGGGGTTAATAGCTTTAAAGACCTTCTGGAAGAATGTAGGTGTGAGTGTGTCGGAGTCGAGGGCTCTGGAGGGACTTGGTTGTAGACGTTATGTAAAAGATGATACGATCCGTTCTTAGTCATGTAAAGTCATGAAGTAAAAACATGAGAGCAGGAAGGTTAATCAGAAAATATTATATTGGAATATGATTCCATGTTTAATACAAAGCTACCACGATTACGTGCTGTTTACAGGGTTGCCAAATTGTGCTTTTTTATGCAATGCTTTTTTTCTTTTGGTCTCAAATGCCCTGAATTCTGACAACCCTATAGTCACTACATTTTTATTCTCAGTATTAAATGTTACGTTAAATGTTATAATTAATAATAATGAGAATTCTTAGTTAAAAAATACTTAATTTAATATTTTAAATTTCTAAAGTCAGATCCCATTTAGCTGGCAGTGTTTGCCTGACAGCAAGAAGTACCAGGTTCGATTCGCGGGTAAGGTCATCCAGGGCTTTCTGTGTGAAGTTTGCATGTTCTCCATGCATATGCAGGGTTTCCTTTCGAATACTGCAGTTGCCTCCATTAATCCAAAGACATGTAGCCAGGTTAATTGAAGATATTGAAATTGTCCTCTGTGTGTGTGTGTGTGTGTGTGTGTGTGTGCCTGTCAAATCCTAGTGTTTAGGGTACAGGACTAGTAATCTAAAGGACGCTGGTTCGAACTCCACCTCTGCCAGGTTGCTGCTGTTGGGCCCTTGAGCGACGCCCTTAATCTACACCGCTTAGACTTTCTATTGCTTTCGTACTTTGGATAAAGTCGTCTGCTGAAACGCTGTAAATGTAAATTCGGGTAAACTCACCTGTCACATGAAGTTTGTCCCCGCTGACCTCAATCTTGAGGAAGAGGCGCCCCCGGCGCTCAGTGTGGTCCGTTCCACACAGGCTTGGCACATTCATCACACACTGTTTATGTACGTTCATATCACAGGCTGAAAGAAGACGAGACAGAGATTCGGATATGAATATTGCAGGCGGCGCATCCTCATGGTAGGAAATGATTTTGGCGTCGGTGCTGGAAATAAAACAAACAAAACCTCTTGAACCCATTCATACGCCGGAACCCAGACAGACGCAGGTGACAGATTTATTTTAGACCTGTGATTCTTTAATAATGTTTGTCCCTGCGTGAATATCACATAAGTGTAACCAATGAAGCTGCTATAATATAATCATTAAAATAACGACGAGCCGGAACCTCGGTTTAACCGACTAAAAGGACGAGCCCTGGTGTGTAAAACACGACGGTCCGAAACAGTCTGATGGACTGCATGTGAGGCAACGAGTAGACATGTAAACAAGTCCTGTTATGCCTGTTAATAACTTTTAAATTGCGTTTTCTGTACAATTAGTGGTGAAATTACATATTTCACACGATCTACTTTAAGGACCCTGTTCCAGTTAGCGCTGTTAACGATTCGTTCATCTTTAATAGCCAAAACAAATAACCGGCATTCACCAATATAGAAACAACTATTCCTCGAACTATTAACCAATCAGAGCAGACATTTTGTTAAACCATTGGAGTAGCAGTCTAAAGCTTGTTCTATAGTCACTACGATGCATCAATTAGTGTGAATTGGTTCGATTAGTGAGGGCAAATAGGGAGTGTGTGTTTAAGGAAGGGTGTACAAACGGTATACACTCAATGACAAATCAATAATCTGCTGTAGCGACCCCTATGTGTAGCAGCCCGGGGAGTAGCCGTAATATACAGTATTTCATCTTCGTCCATGGAAGGCAAACAACAATCCAAAGAACAGATACTAGTACTAGTACCAACACTCCACTCCACTGCTAATGGATGGGACGGCCCAGGGTCTGGACCCTCCAGAGGTTTCAGCCTCATGGGTGGCGAAGCTGAGATTCGAAATGGATGAAATGGCATGTTCGGTTCGTTGTGAACTTATTATATCTGGATCTGCAATGATTGTAAGGATTCCAAATCTCATCTGCTGGAACGTTCCACTGTTTACATGGTCGAGAGCTTCTTCACTTGGAAATATTTCAGCGTTGAATGAAATGCAGCTCACATAAACATTCGAACGGCTCCGAGACGTCCAAACAAAAGCGAGTTTGAGACAAACGGATTTGATGGGGAAATGTTATGGATAAACAAGGATAAAGAACACACATGTGCAGGTGGAGCACAGACACACACACACACACACAAAGATAAAGATCACACATGTGCAAATGGAGCACACACACACACACACACACACACACACACACACACACACACACACACACACACACACACACACACACAC
>JAOTRQ010058955.1:0-13882 GCA_028565875.1 Hoplisoma paleatum | reverse complement strand
CCTTACTAAGGTTTTCATGTTGCTTACTTAGATTAATTTTAATTAAGTTATTATGACATACTTTTTGATTTAGTTTTCTAGCTGCAAAGGGTGGACCAACGTCATATTGAAACCTATGGATTAAGAATGGAGATGTCACTTAGGCTCATATGTGAGTCAAAGCAGGTTAGCGAAAAATTTTGCCAATGTAGTGAATCTTTCCTAAATATGTAGATTAAAATAAAATAGTGTCTAATAATGAAACGAATAATGCACTGTTTTGGAGCAGCAGCAATTTTTTATTTCACCATATGAACAAACAAGATGAGACTTATAACCAAAAATACCTAGCTTTTTTTTAAATTATACTATAGCTTTGCTTTTGGGTCATTGTTAATGTGAAGACGTTTTAAATGTATTATCTCGTGATCAGCAGCATGAGTTAAACTTTAGTAATAACTTGAGTTTTCTGCAATTCAGTATCTTAAGTTCACTTTACAGTCAGATAAACACTGAAAAATCAGCCTTGAAATACCAAGAAATAGCCTTATAATTGTCTATATTCAAATCCCATATGTTACACGTAAATTACAAAGAATTAACTGTTTTAAAGCTTACTAATTTTTGTATTCGGAAAATGAATGTTTGAAAGAAATGAGTTGTACTTATTTTAATGGTAAATAATATCTAGGAGTTGAAGAAATTTGGATGAAGTGCCAAGTAAAAACAACATTGATAAATAAGAAGTAGTGTAATAATAAAAAAGAATATGAAAAGAGAAAAAAAAAGTCACATATAACAAAATACATCAATAAAAATAATAATAACAATAATAATAATAATTATTATTATTTTTAAAGAAAATGCCATTTGTGACAGAGAAAACAATTGGTTGGTTAAAAGAGTAATTACAGCAATATTCACTTTAAGAGGAAACACTTCACAACCCTTGACCTTTTCTTCTACACATATTTCCTGTTCACAAGCACATGTTGGGACCAGATGTGTGCCATTGTTAATCATACATACATGCCCCCCACCACACATTTAATTTAACTTCAATGACTAGTGGCCTTTTAATGAGAAAGGAAAAATGGTCTGCTTGATCTGTATCTGCCTGTACAGAATCAAAGTGGTGAAAGACAGACAGACAGACACACAACATTTACAAGGACGCTTTAGAATACAATCTGATACTGCCACTAAAATGATTAACATACAGTTCAAGCTAATAGCATGTACACTGATCAAGCTACTGATACAAGTTGTAACACACACACACACACACACACACACACACACACACACACACACACACACTCACACACAGAGAGTGATCGAGAGAGATTGAGAGAGAGAGAGAGGTACAAACAAACATTTTATTATTTTTTATGTTAGGTATTGGTTTTAATATTCAATGTTGGCTTCAATTAATTCATTTTCATTCATGTTTCTGTCAATTTAATATTAACTACTTTTGATTATGTTGTTGGCTATATAAAAAAGAGGACTGCTAATATTTTGACATTACAACATTTGTAGTTTTACTTATCAACCTATTAAAAATTGTACTGTTTCCCTAAGCTGTAAATTTACACATAAACCTGCCGTTAGTCATTCGGCCCCCTCTTCAGTTTTGTACCTTTCAGGGCTCCAGACTCTGAGGGTGCTGACGGTCCAACATCAAATAACATCTGCTTTCATATATTTGTGGCAAAAACCTAACAATACATTAAAAAAAGCTTGTAGGAAATGTGTACAGGTTTAAAAATATCTCAAATTCACTTCAGAATGAAAGAAACTGGGAAACTGTATGAAAACATTGTTTTCTCATTATTTGTTATTAACATGTTTTAAAGTAGCATAGTTATCTGAAACATTTATTTAATAAAAGTTTAAAGGAAATAGGTTCAGAATATAATGAGTAGAAAGAGGATCTGCTATCAGTACCAAAAGCAGCAGAGACACAATGCAGCAGGATTAAAAGAGACAAATGCTTGCAGTTGAAAGTGTTGTATGTAAAGGATGAAACCACCATCTGATAACTTGGCAGATTCTGAGATAACCACATACTTTGAAGAATATTTTGAGTTCCTGATGCTTAGGTAGACAATCTCAATATGAATGCCATATCAGTGTCTGTTCCGACCGAAGACCATGATTAGATATTGTCAGCAAAGTGGAAGTCTGTCTTTGCCAGGACACGTCTAATAAAATCAGAGTGCTGTGAAAAATTATTTTACACGATTTTTGTCAATGAATTTGAATTAAGAACAAAACATTAGTTCACTTTTTTCTGCATGTGAAAAACTAATTGTGATTATTTTTCTCCAGTCATTCACAATTGTTTTTGTTGAATATGTTTAATTCAACTACATTGACGGAGCCGTTTGAAAGTGCCTGTTAAAGTCTTTCTATAATTACTATTTTTTAAGTTCAGGACTCTACAGAATCTCGATTTCCCCACTTTGAGCCATCCAGAAGTTGATGCTTGTGCTTCAGTCCATAAACTGACATGTACTCTGTTTTTCTATTCATTAACTAACAACATTGTTCTTCATGAAGTTTGGTTCTAGTTGCCAAAAGTTATTTCTGTTATTTAGGTCCTGTATAAAGTTGGTTCCAGTCCGTTATTTTCCCAACAGCTTTTGGTTTAATGGCTTTATAAAGTGCTGTGTTTGCTTTCAGGCAGATGTAATTGGACCAATGCTTTCAAGTTCATTGTGGTCAACAATAGTTTTTGCTTTACAGTTCTTTTATGTAATTCTATCTTTATTATTGTGTAATAATGTACATTGAATTTACAAGTGGGCTTTTGAAGCCGGGAGATCTTTAGATGTTTGCTCAGGTTCCCTTGTTATTGGAGGAGTTGTTGATGCATTCTGATGCAAATTTTAGAATTGTAAAGATTCACTTAATGTTTTTCACTTCTTTGATAACGTCATTTATTGCTGTAGACTGTTGTTGTACATTGCCGTAGCTGAGACTAAAAGCCATTCTAGACTAACTTTTCATGTCTGGAAGTAAATCTTACAGACGTCCAGGGTTTGCAACATTTGTTATAATCGGTGCGGAATAAACAACAAATGAACTAGTCAGAGTGCCGTAATAAATCCAGGTCATAAATCCAAGTAATATAACCCAAACTTGCTATGTACAGTTCACGAAACTTCTCCACAGAGATGAGCATTGGAGATCAATCAGTTGCATTTCATTAACACCCAGCAACGTTTTCACATTGAGCTTATCCAGGTCAACGATAAAAAAAAAACATTGGTCCATGTATCTGGAAATCTTGGAATCTCCTGGATAAAAAACTTAAATGTCTTCATATACAATTAACTAATTTTGTGCCAATGAAGTGTTTTTACCAAAAAGATGGATTCAACTAACAACCCACAGCCCTGAACATGAAACAATTCCTCTAATTTAATCAGTGTGCCAAGCAAATGTGCTTCACATGCCAATGTTGGCATGCGTGCCATAGGTGGCTTACCCTTGCTTTATACTGTGTTTTATTAGAGTGTCTAGTCTGCTTTATATTGTCAGGCGGATGTTTAGATTCAACAGGTTTGTCAGGGATCAGGTCTAGATATGTCTAATGACATTGTCAACGCGGTCATTGTCAACCCAGGACTAGGTAGGGCTGAAGAGTTTTTTTTCAATCATTACAATAGTTGTTTGTGGATTAGTGGTTATCAATGGCGCCTGTGGGTTTCCTGTGGGTACATGGTCCAAAGACATGCAGTGAGGTTAATTAGAAATGCTGAAATTGTCCTTTGTGGGAGTAAAACTAGATAAAGGATGGATAGATACATTATTATTTAAAACATTTTGTGTTTAGCTTACTTTTAAATAGCTATTTAATCATCTGGATGACAAGTGTGACAATAAATAAGAAAAATATGTACAGCAATGCAGTACAGTATTGATGTAGCAAAATTTGAGATAATCTTTCATATTTAAATTTGCAACAGGATCAGCTACATTTCTTTTTATCGAATTACAAACTTCAATCAGATATTGTGAATCACTGTTGTTCTGTAAGCACTCTGCACCTGTCTTTGAGAACAGATTACCCATGATTCCCCTCCTACTCTCAGACCTGTGCCAGCAGTTTGAGCCAGACACTTTAAACCTGTAAGTCAGACAGCATGCTCGTTGTATGCACCCATCCAGACCCAGCCAGCATTGGCAAAACAAGGAACCGTGTAGCCAGGTTTAAAGTGCCTTTAAAAAAATAAAAAAGCTTTGAGAAAGACAACATCAAGATGTGGTTGGCAAATTTATTTCAGATGTGCTGCATTTGCTTAAAGTTTAAAAGTGTAGCAACTAACAGACATGCAATCGAATTAATTGAAAATCTAAACTTCTATTTCAATAACTTACTGGGTGAATAAAACCCTGTTTACCAAGCGTACAAATCTAACCATGCAAATTCAGTGACACCCCTGGCAGTCGGGACGATTCTCTTCAGCATATCTCTATTGGGAATGTTTTAGGCACCTGAGTGTAGAGAATGCAGATTCCTGTCATCTGCAGGTTGCAGAGTTGAATAAAAGCGTTCTTTGTGAGGGTCGATAATCTCATAGCCATGTCTCCATGCTTTATGTCTGCCTTGAAAGAAGAGGCTTGTTTCAAGTCAGAGCTTCTCACTGTCATCTCATCTCTGAAAGAACATTAGACCGAAAGGAATAAAGCATGCAAACAGACAAAGAGTCGAATGTTATAAAAGATGAGGTATTAAAATGTAGATGTAATGTAGAATGTTCCATATTCATCACAAAGGATCCCAGTGGCGGTATCTTTAGGACCGGTATAATGATCCCATTGGGAGCCCACATAGACACAGTAAGAATATGAGAAACTCTTCATAAACAGTGACTGAAGGAGAGGATCAAACCCAAATTCTTACAAACAAAGTTGCTGTGTGGCACCCACTCTTACCTGCTTATTCAATGTGTGCAACATGTATGTATGTATGTATGTCAAAGGCTTAAGCTTTAAACCAAATGCCACCTCTCGTAACTTTTGTACGACCTTGTTTATGCCATTTACACAAGTTACTAATGTGACCTGCATGTTGTGGTTCTTGTGTTGTAAATGCTGCCATTCTGCTCTATTCTTAAAGTGTGTAAGTAGATATTTGTCATTATTGATTATATTTTTCTGTTATTTTTTTGTTTGTGACAAACACATACACTGATGGGAACTGCATACAGAAAAAAATATGCAAAGAAAAATATAAATAATATAATAAATATATAAATAGTTGCTACCTTTGCGATTATTGTTTGTAGAAAGAAGCTCCTATTGGTCTTTCCTCATTACTAGGGAGCAGAAATGTTTTAGAACTTAATGACCTTCACCTTCAGCCTTAAAACACATTTTTCTATATATATTTTTTCAATTATGTCCTGCCTGTTTGGGGAAACCAGTGATATACCAAGTTCGGTCTGTGCTTTTTCTTTGCTTGTTGTACTAACTGCTGGATAAAACTGTTGGATATTTAGTACAGGTGAGGCTCTCCACAGGTTATTTTATCTTTATATATCATTATTTGCTAAGAACTAAGACAGCACAAAACGTCTGTATAGAACTCGGCAACTGGGGCCTGATGATTTAATATCTGGGCTTGTGATTAAAAGGTTACTGGTTCGATTCTGAGTGCTAACAGGTCATAACTGAAATCATCTTGAGCGAGTTTTGTGAATCTCAAAGCTTATAGGAGGGACTCAAACATGGAGTTGCACTGGGGCAAGGAATACTTTCTTAATCATGATGGCATTTAATCCTTGAAAGTCTAGGCACGAGCAAAAGATCTTATCTTTTTTGAAATGGCCTTTCTCTTTTGATGAGACAAGTTATAAAGCCGACTAGACTGGTGAGTGCCAGGGGATGATCCATAGTGCAATTGTAGGGGTGGTTGGGGGGGGAAGCTCCTGTGCTTGGTCTTTACTGAATACTTCCTGGATTGTGATCTGTGACTGCAAGGACTTAACCTCTTTAATTCAACTTAATTTACTTTTCATGCTGAACTGATTCAGATACAACCAATGGAGTGCACTTGGGAGTATTGGCCAGTGCTTTGGTTTCCATGGAAAATTGCCCTTTTATGTTTTGTAGTCACTGAACTGTGTGGACCTATTTTTTAAAAAGCCTTGATGTTAGAGAAAGGGAGTGCTTGTTAGATTATGACCTTAGCCTCTCCTTTTATTTTTGGGTCACTTACTGGCAAACCTGAGAGACTGTCTTTAGGCCAGGGCTAGTGTTAGTGGTGGAAGGTCTTTTGAAGGTTTTTTTTTTTCTTAAACCGAATCCCTAATCCTAATAGCTAATACCACCTAAGAGAATTGTAGGATTTCCTTTTTTGAGTTTTTAATCTTTTTACACAGTCTCTCAATGTGTGGATTATTATCTTAGAGATACCTGATAGGAAAGGTAAAACCCAACAAATACTTCTTCTGAAATATGGGAATTGATTTAATGTATTTTTACAGTACAATGTCCACCCAGATGACACACAAGTTCAATGTGAGCTAATTTGACAAAGTAATATATTTGGAAAATATGTGTAAGAGTATTATGTCCAGTTTTAGTCACATACTTTTTCTGTAATTACTTTCCTCTTTAACTTCCCGTTTTTAAATTTGAAACATGTTGCAATAGTATTCTTATGCAATTAAGGATGACAGGTGGTACTGTATTCATGATGATTAGACATTTGATTAATCTACAATGCGTGTAAATATCGTATAATGCTTTAACATGATTTATTGGATTTACTTTTGGTGAGCTCTGGATGGAGTTGGACCTCAGTGGGATCTGCATTAACAACCAAGTTGAAAACGTTTGTCATCCGTTAGCTTTTGTTTTTTTTGTGATGGCTTTTGTGATATTTTTTGTGAGTTTTTTTTTTAAAACATGCATTACTTTCTGTAACGATCGAGATAAAAAATGACACTATCGTTTTCAGACTGCGTATGAAACTTGGAATGAAGAAAACTGCAGGGCTTTTACCTTACAGCAAAACACAAGCACACTGATTCATATAGTAATAAAAACACAAGTCATTATTTAATTAGTCAATATTTGTACTTACATGTCTGTAGTTATTAAATCAGCAAGTCATTTACTTTAAAATAGATCTTTAACTGTTCTTTGGCTGTGGGTAGAAGCTGTTGCATAGCCACCAGTAAAACACAACACTCCCTGTAGGAACCCTTTACCTGTAACATTAACGCTCGCCTCATGCACACTGATCAGCATCCAAACACAGAATCTTCCACCAATCTTGCTGGTGAAGGTCTGGTGGTGGTACCAGAGAGGTTGCAAATCAAGTAGTTATTTCATCACAATACCACTGAAGTCAAAATATCCTTTTACCTGACAACATATTTGTAATACTTGATAGAAAACATGGATGGAGTTGAGACTCACTTGGAGATAAAAAAATACACAAAATGAAAAGTAAATTTAGCATTTGGGTTCAGATTTCCAAATCCAGAGAGATTTAGGTAAAGTTAGCATCAGAGAGATTTGGCAACAGTGTTAGAGTTAGCAGCCTGGAATTTAACAGCAGAGAGATTTAGTAGCAAATTACCAGGACTGAGATTTTAATACAAGGAATTTTACTTTGTATGTTAGCGCTTGGTGTAGAAACATAAAAAGGATGTTTGTCAAAGTTTGAAAAGTTTATTGTTTATTCCAGTTACTTTTGAGGTTACATGCCACCCATCTGGTTGAAGTGTATCAGTTCTAATCAGGTCTGTTTGTGTTTGGTATTTGCTGTGTTTATTTCCTTTTAAAGTCTTCAGTTTACAATCTCACCACAGCAATTTGTTTAGTGTGAATTCAGTGTAAATTGTTTTTAATTGCAAGTCTTTGGTCTATTCCATTGTAGTGTATATTGTACATAACATTGTTTGTTTCTTCAAGTTGAAACAATCTGATCCAAGATCCACATTTGTCAAGATCAAGCTACAAATAAAGTGACTGCTTAGTACAGTCAATACAATAAAAACTATACAAAAAGTGATTCTTATTACACTTATTATTCTTGCACTTTCATCAATGCACTATTGTGTGCTATATAGACATTTGAACAGTACAATAAAATACTTTTAGAATATTGCAGCTTGTTTTGAAGTTACTGGGGCGCCATACTGCACTGTGACCCCAGGTTCAAAACAAGCTTCAGGTTCAAAACAAGCTGGGACATTAATAATTATTTTGTACTGTTCACATGTGTATTTAAGGGAGATAACGTTATATTGATGTATGTGCAAACCTACCTTTCTGCTTCAGATTTGATCAAGTTGCATGAATGATAGACAGAACCCAAGATGGAGTTGACCAAAATAGAATTTATTTGATTTCAAACATAAATTCTCCTCTAAAAGGAAATGAATTGAGCAAGAACCAAGGAGGAACGATGAGGTGAGCAGAGACTCAAGTCTCACACACGGGTCAGAAACATAAACGGAAGTTAATCACAGCATTAGGAACATTACGCGAAGCATGCAAATACAAATCCAAAGATAATAGTTTTTTCCAGAACAAAAAGGGTCACAGAACATTGGCCGACTGGCACGGCCCCCGGGCAGCCATGTGGTTTAGGAAATAACCTAAGCACTTACTTCAGTCCCTCAAGTGGAGATGACCTTTGAAGAAACTGGTACTCCAATAGAAAGCAGAATCTAAAGCATAGTTGATAAATGGGTAACTGGTGCAATCTCTATTTAAGATACCTCCTCGTCTCTGTATGAGTACAGTGGCCGATCTAAATAAAAATGACCGCTCATTACATTACTGACCAACAAAATTGGTCCGCATTTTCCAAGTGGCATGAAGTGGCTGTGTCCCTCACTTTTTTATAGGTAATGTGCAGTGTCTGCTTTTGCTGCCAATTACCGGTGTGCCTTGGAAGCGCCCTGCTCGTGCCTGTGAAATGATGTCTAGGTCTTTTGAAGGGGTTTTTCTATTAAAGAATTATGCATACCTTCATTCACACACAAACTTTTTATTGGACAGAAAAGAATTAAGTCTAGTTTCCCAACGTCATTGTTTCTGTGTCCTGTGTGCCATATTTTCGACCACTTGAGCAGCCATACCTCCCTCATTTGTAAATCTTTATAAACATTTAGGTGATTTTCTTTTGTAGTTGCTTTCCCAGATTGTTAGATTAAAAGAATAACTGTCTGTTTTTGTTGAGACTGTGTAGTTTTGCAGGTTTCTTTGGTCAGAGCTTAGTTTCAGATTTATGCATTGGTGGTCAGTATGTCTAAATGGCTGTGCTTTTATTTTTGAGATGGCTGGTTTAGAATGTTCAGGGTGGTGTTTACAGTAACTGTGTATAGTTTGTTGGAGTGCTGAGTACTATTACATTAGTGTGAATAAACAAATCCACAGATGGCAGGACTAGGTCTATGTCTTTCTCCTGCCTTTAACTCTTACTGTTCATTTATCAATGGAAGCTCTTAACTTAAGCAGTTTGAATCAAGTACATATTTAAATAATGGGTAGAGGAGAAAACTTAAGACCATGTGACACTCTGTTTTTTAGTGTGTGGACTATTTTATGTTACAGTTTTTGATTTCTTTGAGTCATACTTAGGGATTGAACCCAGGACATTCTTATGGCGACACTGCTACCCACTAAGCCACCGTGCTGGCTTTGTCCAATTATATTTATAGATGATATATAAGTGATATATAAGTGATGACTAAAGTATTAATAGTTTCCAAGACAACAGTTATCATTATTTAGCGATTGGTGGTCATCATATTGATACATGTATCACAAATAGAATTTTTTGTTGTTGCAGTGTGTTTTAGAAATATCAGGTCCAATGATCTAATCTTTCAATATGCTGAATATTGTTCTACATACATTTATTTATTTTTATTCGTTTTTTTACTGTAAATGCAGTACTGATAGTCTGTTGTTTTTATACACATGATGCACATTGAAATATTTCTGTTCAGTGTTTATTTAAAGTATATTATAGTAGAAATATATGGCATTTTAACACACTCAAACAATGGAGGGCCCATGTGCTGTCGATCAACTTCTGTTCTATCCCTTTTTCCATCATCTGTCCTTCACCTATGGAATAAAAAGCACATGGACAACAGAACAACGAATTCCTCAGTCATGACAGCTACAAAGAATGAGAGAGAGAGAGAGCGAGAGCGAGAGAGAGAGAGAGAGAGAGAGAGAGAGAGAGAGAGAGAGAGAGAGAGAGAGAGAGAGAGAGAGAGACAAACTGCTTTCAAGGCAGCTGAAATGATGACAAGTACATTAGCCATGTTTATCTTGTGTCTAGTTTTATGTTGTCATCCTTTGTTGCTGTTCAATAATCCTGACAATCAGAGTTTACCCAGCCATACCTGTGCCCAGAGTGCACTTTGTCATCACTGCTAAAAGATAATTTTTTTTTAATGTTTCATCATGAAAGAGAAAGAGCAGTGAATCATTCCATTATTTAGGGAGCTGCAAAAAAATTAAATCAATTTAATTTCTGGAAAATGATCATTTAAGTTTTTCAGATATGCAGATGTGAAGAGTAACAGCTGTTTAGCACATTGCATACATACAAACTTGTATAGTCTAGGCACTGGTAGTTATTGAAATGACCTGGATAATACTAATCGTGGTGTTAACAGCACGGTGGTGACTGTAGAATGACAAAAAAAACAGGTCATGTGTCACTATTTAAAAAGTTAATTAATGACATTTTAGCAATTTGTGAAAACCATCCTGAGATTTCTTTTTTATTTATTTATACAATATATAACCAAAAGTATTCGCTCACTAGCCTTGACTCACAAATGAGCTTAAGTGCGTCCAATTGTTAATCCATGGTGTTCAATAAGACGTTGGTCACCATTTGCAGCTAGAACAGCTTCAACTCCTCTGGAAAAGACTGTGTTTATGTGGATTCTTGACCATTTTTCTACATGTACTGATGTAGGACAAGAAGGACTGGCTCTCAGTCTCCATTTTAATTAATCCCAAAGGTGTTTCTATCAGGGTGAGGCCATTCAAGTTCTTTCACACCAGAGAGCATGCCGAGGTGATTTATTTTATACACGTTTTTCCATGGAAGAGATTGGAACACCTGATTCCAATAATTTGAGTGTTTGAGCGAATACTTTTGGCTATATGATGTATATCAAAAAGTCAAATAAATATAAAAATAAGCTGTATGCAAGTACCTGAGATTAAAGTATCTGTGTTGCCGTCTATCATGTGAGGCACCGTGCTTAAATATGAGCCAGGCACACAGAAAGACAAAAGAAAATACATAACCTATGTGTAACAAACAAGAAAACATCTATGAGGGTTCAAAATACAATGATGATTTGATATGAGGGCAGTAATTTACATAAGGCTGCGATTTGAGATTGAGGAAGAGCACCCACACTGATCTTCATTCATATAGTGTAGTCAGTTATAATAAATACAAAAAATAAATGTGCAAATATACTTTTATTTTTGTAACAGGATTTACTGTACCATACTTGTTGATCTCATATCTCCACACGTAAGCTTAAATAAGCATTATGAAACCTTTTATTTACTCTTTTACGATTTAAAGAAAAGTTCTGAGGTCTTAAATCCATTACCAAATGTTTATTAGCTGATGCTTTGTTTAGTATTTAAAGAACCAAAGCTTATTCATTATTAAAAATGATGTAAAATATATGAGCTAATTATCTTTTAGTTCAGTCATAATAATATATAATATATTAAAAACGATAAAAGCAGATCTCACTAAATCTTCGTAGCATCACTTAAATTAAATCTCATCCAGCATGTTGATGATGTGAGTTCACATTTTGTCCTCTTTTTTCACCCCACAGATAATATACAAGATCACATCCATGTCCGCAGCAATAAAAGTTTTGTAGAAGAGTCAGTGTGGGACACGATGGACAAACAAATCCCAGGACAACAGCAGTCAAACTTAAAAGCCCCTCATGGTGGTAGCCGTAAAAAGCGCTTTCTGTCTTACCCACGCTTTGTGGAACTGATGGTCACTGCAGACGCCAAAATGGCACGTCACCATGGACACAATCTGGAACACTTCATTCTAACAGTCATCTCAGTAGTAAGTAAGTTTTTATACTTAAGCATGATTTAGTCAGTGATAGAAGTGTAATACTGTGGTTTATTAGTTTTATTATTAAATGTCTTGGATCCAGGTCTCTGGTGTTTGATTAATCTAGATGACAATATATTTTACAGGTTGCTCCTGAAATCTGATTTACACCAGTTGATTATTTGTACCATGAAAATATTTGTGTCTAAATTGCTCTTCAGAGTAGTTTTTTGATTGAAAGGTTCTTCATCCATTCGAATTTTCTACAGCTTTTAACTCTCTGCTTGTCTGATGCCAATTGAATAGCAATCGGACTACATGTTTTTTTTTCTTTTCTACGAAATATCTGATGCTGTGATTTGAGCTAATATCAGTAAATAGACTAGTAAATATTGGATTAATGTCAGCTCTAATAAACCAATCAGTGCCAGTCATAAAAGTGTTTCTTTAGATTCAAATAAATCTTACACAGCTTCAAACGATTCAACAGAAAGCTGTTTTTCTTTTGCATAATTTGTTTGCTACAGTATGTACAGTATGTTGGGATTTATGTCATATTAATTATAAAACATCTACCAGCTTATGTTTCTTGTTTTTTTTACTTGTTTGTTTTTTAGTCTCTTATACGGGTGTAGAATAGTTACCATTTAAACAAAGTCTTAATTTTACCAGGACAATTTTGTGCTACAATTATCCTGACATTACTTTCTATAATTTTGTATCATTATGTTCCTTTATTTAGGATCTTTGTGTGTTTATGTGTTTGGTTTGACATTGTTATCTATAGATGGAAAGAACGTTTTGTGGTGGTTTGTGGTGATGAAACAGTTAGAGAAACGTCTGATGGATAATGTTTATCCTGTGAATTGTTTCTCAATGCACCCCAGTTTCCAGTCTAGTTTGTCTTGTATGCTCATAACCATGGTTAGTGGTTAACTTAACGCAAACTGTAAATTAAACCACTTATTTCAATTATGGTAAGTGTGACTGCCCTAAATGTGGGTTAAAATATGTAGTCTTATGTGTTTAGTCACAGGTAGTTTAGTGGTGTGATTGTGATAGTTTATTTTCATTTTTTATTCGGATTGTATGAGTTTTTAACAACATAACTCTAATAGAAATGACAAAACACTAATAAGTTGTCAACTTAAGATATAAAAATGTTTGTCTAATAAGTAGTTTTTGCGTCTTACTATGTCAGCCAGTCAGACAAATAACAGAGGCGAAACAAAAAAGAAATGATTGAATTTAATAACTTAACTCTCATTTTAGGTGGCTGCAGTATACAAAGACCCCAGTGTTGGAAATCTCATCAATATCGTGATAGTCAAATTGATCATTGTTCATAATGAGCAGGTAAATGTCAGACATGCTGTAATGAGTGGATCTACTTGTAGTGTTAGTTGTTAAATTCTTCAAAAATATCTGTATGCATTTTGTCTTAGGAAGGGCCGAACATAAATTTCTATGCTGCAACGACACTGCACAACTTTTGTGTTTGGCAACAGAGTCAGAATGTTCGGGATGACAGCGAGCCATCTCATCACGATACTGCACTACTTATTACTAGGTATTATAATCTAGCGTTTATCGAAAAAATAAATACAAACAATTTTACGGTACTTTTTAATAGTATAGTATCATATAGTAATAGTATACTAATAGTATAGTATCAATCTGGTTAAACGTTCTGTGTATGTATATAGCTCAATGTTTAATCTGTGTGTGTGTGTGTGTGTGTGTGTGTGTGTGTGTGTGTGTGTGTGTGTGCGTGCGTGCGTGCGTGCGTGCGTGCGT
>JAOTRQ010058954.1:0-24160 GCA_028565875.1 Hoplisoma paleatum | reverse complement strand
ATATACCGAACAATAATAGTAATAAAGGCGAATAGACTTCATCTCGGCGAGCACGTATTTACTTTCTTATTCGGCGAGATGAGGTGAAAGGCTGTGTTCCAATCCACACCATAAAGCACTAGATAGTGCGCCTAGAAAGTAACGACGGCGGATAGAGGTGCGCACCGTAAATAAGTGCGAGCGAACGCGATTTAGGACGCGGCCGCTAAAAGCAAACGATCTAACCGAAAAAAAACGTTTTAAACAAAATATATATGCACGTTTTATTCATATAATTGCTATAAAAGTTGTTTATTTTGCAATTCTGGTCCATTAAATGATTTAGCGTCTTCGTATCCGTCGAATAATTGCGATTTAATTCTTGGGTTTCCTTTCCTCTCACGTAAAGGTCGAGCCGACTTTAGAATAGAAGTGTGTGTGTGTGTGTGGGAATTTGTGCCCCGGAGACGGAATCACGGCGCTTATTTATATCTAATAAAGTCAAGCCGATATTAAATTAAATAAGAACCGTGTAAAAAGATCCAGACGAGCTCCGATTAGCGATGCTAACCAGTTCATGCTAATGCTAAGCTAAAGCTGCTAGGCTAGGTTTTATGTTGCAGGTGACGGGATGTTTTTATCCACACACGAACCTCGATTATTCGACTCTCCGGGACGTTTATTTCCACCGGGGTTCCGCCTGCAGGTGTAACGCTCGTCCACACGTCTGCTGCCCGGATCAATAACCTGTGCGAAGCCGCTGTATTGTGCAAAAGTATGCACACCCCTGGTCAAATTCCAGGCTCGGATCGGAGGCCCGGACTGACCTGCACAACTCACAAGTTCGTGTTTTATTCCTCTTCTTCCTGCTTATAAATTGCCCGATAGAACCGGAGCAAAGTCACCAGATTACGGTGCGTTGAGAGCAGGAAGAACGTGGAAGTTGTTACAGGTGATCCGGGCCTCCGGGAGCGAACCTGCAGCCAAACGTTCCAGTAAAATCATCTTACCTGTGTGAAGAATAAAGTGCAGAAAGTAGAAGACCCGAGCAGCTGATTAAAACGCCGTGTTTGTTTTTTAAAAAAAAAATAATGATAACATTAATAATAATAAACAAAAACAAACAAAAAAACGAGTCTGGAACAGAAATTCAGGAGGAGAAAACTCCGTCCTGTTCGGCCGCCATTTCCCTCACTGCCTCAGTCTAGCTGCGTCTCCTACTCGACCGCGCATGCGCGGCGCTCTCCGGGGTTGCACTCTTACGCATGCGCGGTGGGTACCCGTGTTCGTAATTGTGACGTCAATATGTCGCTAAAGAAGTTCTTGTTTACATTTATTTATTTATTTATTCATTTTCAGCACAGACAGTGAGACGGTGCAGATCTTTTCTGTGTGGAGGTTGCATGTTCACTCTGTGTCTGGGACTTTCCTCCCACAGTCCAAAAGCATGCAGTCAAGCTAAGTTTAGACACACAAGTATGTGTGGGATTGTGTGTGTTTGCCCTGCAATGGACTGCCGAGTAATCCAGGATGTTTCTGTGTGCCTCGTATTCATTAGGATCCAACCAGTGCACACACACACACTGTTTTAATAAGAAAGTATGTGAACAAGATACATCTGAAGTGTTCTAAACACACACAGTTATATTATTATTAATATTCAAGAGATTCAAGTCACTCACACACACACAAAGTAGATCTGATAGTGTCCAATAAAACAGTAAACACACACTTTATGCTCAGGTGATGTTATGATTCTTAATCTTTTGTCTCTCGGATGTCGAGTGAACTCTTGTTTAGGGGCGTCATTCAAAGGCCCAACAGCAGTGTGTGTGTGTGTGTGTGTGTGGTCTGGGGTGGGGGGTGAGGACTCGGTAAAGCAAAGTGAGGCAGAAGAGAATTCTGCCAACTGGTTCACATTCACACAAAACAAGTGCAGACTAAGAGAGAGAGCGACACACACACACACACAGAGAGAGAGAGAGAGAGAGAGAGAGAGAGAGAGAGAGAGAGGGCATACAAACAAATACACACACACAGAGGGCATACAAACACTCACCAAAGGAGAGCACATCCACAAACTATAAAAGCTTTGTGTGTGTGTGTGCTCCTTTGTCATGCAAAGATGCCCCCCGTCTGCCACACACACACACACACCTCAACCACTCATTAAACTGACCAAGGTCGTTGTGGGTCTGGAGCTGAACTGGCAGACACATTCCATCAGTCCCATCTAAGTACTGTATTGCATTGTTTGTAAATGGCGCCACCGTCTGGACACCCAGCTGCCTAAATTCACCATGCAGCATCAATAAATAGTAATAAAACCTAAAAGCCATGAGCCAAAGGGACCTGCTGCGCGGCACCCACACCCCCAGTAACGAGTTAGTACAGGGGTGAATGAGGTGGAATAACGGCGCCCTCTGCTGGATGCTTTATTTACTTAGACGATTGAATACAAGTTTGTAATCAAGTACTGAAACCGCTCATCAGAAGACACACACACAGACACACACACACAGACACACACAGACACACACACAGACTGTAGTGAGTTTTTGCGGTTTTATTATCTTAAAGTACAAGGACAAAAACAAAATCTAATCCGCTCATTTAAATTAAACATGAGAAACTGATGCAAAATAAAAACTTTGAGCAGAGCCAAAAATTCACAGTGCAAAAATCTCCAATCGATCAGGTGCCACGGCCGCTGTGGCCTCCAGTTAGAACCGCAATCATATTTAACATGAATGATATTTATTGAAAAGTTTCAGATGAATGAGGAGTACGGTGCGGGTGGACAAGTGCCAAACACAACCATCGGGATTCAGGAGCAAGAAAAGTCTGTACACTGGTTTGCGGAGGCAGTTCGTGACACGTCACTGAACGGGAGATTTCTCCCTCTCCTCCTTGTCCTTCTCTTTGTTCTTTTTGGATTTTTTCTTCTTGTGTTTGTGTTTGGACCCTTTACCCCCCTCAGACTCGGACTCGTTAGCGCCGTGCTTCTTGTGCTTTTTGTGCCGCTTGTGTCTCTTGTGCTTCTTCTCTTTCTTGTCCTTCTTCTCCTTCTTGTCCTTCTTCTTCTTTCGGCTGTCCTGGCTGCCCGGCGAGCTGGGACTGGTGCTGTGGGCGTGGCTGCCGGACGGACTGGGGCTGTGGGCGGGGCTGCTGCCCTCCTTCTTGTCTTTCGGCTCAGGGTCCGAGGTCTCGGTGTCGCTCTCGCTGTAGTCGGGGACGAAGGTGGACTCGTCCGTCTCCCGCGTCAGGTCGGAGGGGAGACGGGCGGAGCGTGTCTGTGGGGCTTTGATCCTGGGGTCGGGGTCATTTTTGGGCTCGGTGCTCGGGTTGGTGGTTCTGGGCGTGGTCTGTTCCTTGTCCTTGCTGTTGGGCTTGTTTGGCTCTCTGGGCTTGTCGCTCTCGGGAGGTTTCCTCTCCACGCGTGATGCCAGCTTCCTGTCTCCGGATGCGTTGCTGTCTCTGGACGCGTTCCTATCCCCAGACACGTTCCTGTCCCCAGGCACGTTACTGTCTCTGGACACGTTCTTATCCCGAGACACGTTCCCGTCTCCGGGCGCGTTACTGTCTCTGGACGCGTTTCTATCCCCAGACACGTTCCCGTCTCTGGGCGCGTTACTGTCTCTGGACGCGTTCTTATCCCGGGATGCGTTCCTGTCCCCGGATGCATTCCTGTCTGTGGATGAGTTCCTGTCCCCAGGTGCATTCCTGTCCCCGGATGCGTTCCTGTCCCTGGGTGCGTTATTATCTCTGGACGCGTTCCTGTCCCCGGCTGCGTTACTATCTCTGGACACGTTTCTGTCCCCGGACGCGTTACTGTCTCTGGACATGCTCCGATCCACAGGCGCATTCCTCTCCTGATGTGCGTTCCTGTCCCTGGACGCAGTCCGGTCCGGGCGTTTCATCTCTTGGGAGATCCGCTTGTTTGCATCCTTGTTAGGTGGCAGTGGCGAGCCCTTCCTCCTGATTGGTTCATTTGGTCTCCGTGTGTCAGCGTGCTCTCTGCTGCCGCCGCGGTGTTCAGGTTTCCGGTCATCAGCGGTGTGATCACGTCCCGGGCGTCGGTCTCTGGACGACTGTGAAGAGGACGAGCTTCTCTCGCTACCGTGCTCGCTCCCTCTCTCCGGATTCACCGCGGCGAGTTTGCGTCGCTCGGGGTCGCCTCGCTCCCTCTCGGAATCGCTGGGCGGGTCTTTGGCGTCGGGTTTGTCGTCGGACTGGGCGTCTCGGGACGTGGCTTTCGGGATGTCGGGGGCGTCCGGACTCACGGCGGTGGGGGCGGAGCTAGATTTCGGGTTGGAATTCTTCTCTTTTGCTGGAGCGGATGAGGAAGATGAGGAGGATGAGGAGGACTGGGGAGGCAGCTGAGATTTGTTCTCATCCTCCTCAGAGTCCTCCTTCTCCCATTTGGAACGAGGAACCTGGATGAGGACGATCTCGTCCTCGGCGGCGGTGGACGAGTCGTTGGTGTACTCCTCCAGCGTCTTCACCACAGTCTTCCTCAGCTCGGCTTTCTCCTCCCCCCTCCTGATGGGGCTCCCACCCGGTGAACTGGTGCTAAAGCAAACGCGCACAAACAAAATGTAAACAAACGGTTTGAAATGTTTAATTGAAACAAAATCTCTCACACACACACACACACTCACCTGGTGTAATCCACCAGCAAAGATCCGGACTGGTCGGTCGCGTGCACCCTGCGGCGCACCTTGAGCTTGGTCTTATGCTCGTGGCGCGTCTTGGTGTTGGTGCTGGCGCCCTCCTCAGACGAGAGACGCTCGGTACTGATCCTCTTCCCGATCTCACGGTTCAGTTTGATCTTGCGGACGGGTTCGGGTCTGAGGTCCATGAGGGCCGGGATGGCCGGTCGCTCACGCTCGGGCGGTTTCTCGCTCACGGGTTTGGGAATCTCGGGCGGCTCCGCTCGGGGTGATTTACTGGGCGGGACCTGCGGCGCATCTTTGGCTGGCGGCTTCTCTTCCTTTCGTTTACGTTTTTCGGGCTTGGTGTCGGCGGGTTTGCTGGGGGCGGGTTTCTCCTCCGTTCGGAAAGGTTTCTCGGATTTGGGTTTGTGCGGTCGCTCCGTCTTTACAGAGTCCTTGATGGGCTCTTTCTTGACCTTGGGCTCGTCCTTGGATTTGAGGGATCTGGACGGCACCGATTTACGAGGCAGGAGGAGTTTGGAGTCGGGCGAGTGTTTGCTATCGTCTGGTTTATGAGCAGGTTCTTCTCTGATGCGTTTGATTGGCGGTTCGTTGGGCGTGTTCCTGTCCCGTACAGGGGGCGGGTCTTTATCCTTGGACGGCTTGGCACTCTTAGACGTTGTATCTTTTTTCGTGGTGGTGCTGTCGACCTTGCGCTTGACCTTGCTCTCAGTCTTGCTTTTGCCCTTCTTGTCTTTGTCAGAGGAGTTCCTGTAGGGCACTCCGGCGCTCTCCATGGGCTCGTCCCTGACGGGCGTGGCATCGTCCCGGCTGGAGTTCATCAGCACAGGGTCGCCCTTGGCGCGCTCCTCTTTTCTCGACTCATCCATGGAGTCGGAGTGGCTGTAGCCGTCGTTGTCCTTTCTCTTCTTTCGGTGTTTTTTGTGAGTCTTGGAGTCGCTGCTGGGTGCCGCTTCTCGCTCTTTGATGTTTTTAAGGGGCTCTTTGTTCCCACCCCTGGTGCCGGGAGCACTGTTGGGACTGGGGTGCCCGTACTTTTCCGGGTAGGTCTGGGGCCGAGCTCTGGGGTGGGGTGCACCGTGGCCCTGGGCGTGGGGAGGGTATTCGTCTCGACGGCCCCTGCTGTACGGCGAGTTGTCTCTGGGTCTGGGCGGAGCGAAGCGTTCAGGTGAGTAGGGTTTGGCCGCGCCCGGGCCGCGCCCCCGGAGCTGTGCGTTCTGCTGTGCGCTGTAGCTCTTGTAGTATTTCTCGTACCACTCCCGGTACTCCCGTTCCCACTTCAAGTAGCGCTCGCGCTCGAAGGGGTCGCTCTCGTCCACCGCGCGGCCGTAAAACGCCTTGGCATCGTAGACAGGAATTTCTCTGAAGCGCCCTGCCCCCGGTGGTGTCGCCGCGTACTTGCGCTCCTCCATGGGTGCGGACGGGGGAGGGATCTTTTTGGCCGGACTGTGCGCCCTGTAGATGGGAGATCTGGAGCGGGAACGGTAGATGGCGCCGGCTCCCTCTCGCCCCCTGTAGGAGGGAGAATGGGTGCGAGAGCGGTGATAGGCCGGAGAGCGGGATCGGGAGCGATAACTGCGACCCCGCCCACGGCGCGAGTACGGCGAGTAGGATCGGGAACGGGATCTGGAGCGAGACACGGAGCGGGAGTAGGAACGCGGGGTTCGAGAGCGGGACCGGGATTTAGAGTAGGAGTAGGAGGAGCCGCTGTAGGAGGAGCGATACGGAGATTTGGACCTGCAGGGGGCGACAGTTTTAGTACGAAGACACAATTCATCACACAGGATTTTAGGATTTGAACCACCACAAACCTGGAGTAGGATCGTCGCCGGTCCTTCTGGATCTTTCTGTACTCCAGCAGCTCTTTAGCGAAGTCGTTGGTGAATTCGTCCAGCTTGGACTTCTCCCTGATGGACCAATCAGGAATCAGATCAGACTTTCGGTACACATTCCACGCTAACGTACGCCAAGAAGCCAAAAAGATTCCGTCGGGACGCCAGCAGACGAGTACAGCAGTTAGTACGACTAGTACTAACTAAACATTGAGGGTACGAGTGGACTGAACTCACCACAGAGGAAAAAAATCGATATTATCATGATTGTGTGTGTGTGTGTGTGTGTGTGTGTGTGTGTGTGTTGAACCGTGAACCTTCTGTGTCACTTAACATTTTCTAACTACACATTGAAACGACAGACCACAAAAGAAACCACAATTGCCATCAAAACTATAGCGTGTGCACGCTTGTAGTTAAAGTCGTCTCTCCCTGTAGACGTCGGTGCATCGTTGTTTACACGGCGGTCTTGTTCATGATCAACATTAATCATTCGTTCAGTATCGATCAGCTAAAATCTACAACCACGTGGGGGTTACTAAACTCATTCCTGGAGGATAAATACAAACACCACAGAACCTTGAGGAACTCGAACGCCCTCTAGTGTTGTGGAGACGAATTACTCCACTACTTAAAAATGTTACTCACTCCTCTTTGAGGCGGCGCTGTTTCCTGTAGAACTCCTCCTCGGACAGGAAGGACGACTGTGGCACGGCTGGTATGGGTGGGTTGGCGATGGGCGGTTGAGGGCCCGGCGGGACCCAGGGGTTGGGGAGGCTGGCGGGGACAGGAGGATACCCCGGTGGAGGCATGCTGAAGGGAGGGACAGGCTGCTGCCCCGGGGTGGGAAAGGGCAGGGGGTACTGAGTGGGTACCACGCTGGACGGGTGAGGCAGGGCATGCTGAGGAGGGGGGAAGAGACTGGGCGGGAAAATGTTAGGGATGACAGGAGGAGGCTGGACCAGAGGAGCTGGCGCCCTCTGGAGGCGGTCGCTGTGTGGAGGCCTGCCCCGACCGGAGGCGCTGAAAACGACACAAACAAACAAACAAACACACACACACACAGGTGGAATAACCAACAAAATGAATATTAAAAACTGCGATTCTGGCGCCGCCAGGTGGAGAAATAGATAAAGCGACTCACTGATCCCACAGCGGTCGGGATGACAGTCCTCTCGGTACGTTGTGTCTCGGTGGTCCTAAAAAAAAAAAACATAAAGAAAGCATAATGTTCCAAATGTCTCTGAGCAGATAGACCAGCTGTACCCACCCCCCCTCTCTGAAAAGTGTGTGAGGTCTCACCTGATCTGGGGTGAGGGATGGGGTGAGGCATGGGGTGAGAGTGAAGAAGAGGAGGAGGAGTAAGACCAAGTACTGGAAGGTGGAGACACTGAGATCAAATGAAAGAAAAAACAAAGATAATGAGGAACTGCAGAACCCAAACCCGAAAAGATCAAAGAGAACAGAGGCTCGTTCGGTACCTTTGGGAAAACTGGAGTTGGAAGCAGCGACTCAGAAGGTCCAACAGAAGCTCCTAGAACTTTAACGTCTCTGTAAAAAGAGAAAAACACGTGTTTGGTGCATTTAGCAGACACGGGTATTGAGGGGCCTCACTCGGGAGCCCCATCAGAGCCCGAATTTATTCATTATTTTTGTCCACAAGCGCCCCCTAGTAGAATCTGCACATGGGAGCAGATTAGGCCTGGGGGTTTTGTTGAGGTTGGGAATGGTACCTGGGCGTGGCGTCGTCGTCCTGTCTGTGTTGCTGCGGTGGGGGTGATGGCGGCCCCGGCGTGTCACTGCGCTGCTCCGATGTGACAGATGAAGCCTCTTCTGCAGGCGGGGTCGCCGATGGCGTGACGGCAGCAGGCGGGGTTTCTGAAGGAGGCGGGGTGACGCAGGTGGGTGGGGTTGGGGAGGCTGCTGGCTCCGCCACAGTCGCGGGGGGCACAGGTACAGCGGGAGGCGGATCAGGCGTGGCAGCGGGAACGTGGGGGGGCGTGTTGGGCCGGAGCGGGTCCTGCTGTCGAGAGTTGATGGGTTTGAGGGGCTGGACGGGGCGCAGGAGGCGGGGTTGGGGTTTGGGGGCGGGGACGGAGGGTTGGCCGGTGCTTTTGCGCATCCTCTTGGTGTAGCCGGTCTCGTTCCTGAAGTTATTCACCGCCTGAGAGGAGAGAAACGGGCACACGGTGGCGATTTCAGTCAAATCCACCCACATCAGGGTGTGAGCACCCCTGCTCTGCGATGTCAGGAAGTGTGTGTGTGTGTTTACCTGGCGGAGGAACTTGTTGGCGATGAGGGCGTCGGGCGAGACCTCGGACTGGTTACAGGTGGGACAGATGTGCTCCTCCGACTCTAACAGACTGGTCCTGATACCTGCAAGTGAGAGACGACCGGACATGTTAGTAAGAACTCGAGGCCCTACCGGTGTGTGTGTGTGTGTGTGTGAGAGAGAGAGAGAGAGAGACTCACAGTCGTCACAGTAACTGTTCCCACAGCAGGGTATCACCACGGCGTCAGTCATCAGGTCCTTGCAGATGAGGCACAGCAGCTCGTCTGGGACGGGGTCCTCGTCGTCTGAGGAGGAGGAGCGATCCTGAGGGACGAACGGCGGCTTCTCCTTCTTCCCCACCGCGTACGCTTCACTGAAATAAACCACATTTGAGATGAACATGAGGAGCAGGTTCCATTTAGATGGGTGTGTGTGTGTGCGCTTACGCGTCGATGGTGGGGATGGCGTACGTCCCCGTGTTGGTCAGCATGGCTCCTTTCGTGCTCGGATCGTTCACCTCCATCATGAAGCTGCGTGGAATCCCGGTGCTCCTCTTGATCCGCTGTGGAGCTTCGAAACTTTTATCCTGCTAACGCGAGCGGCGGAGCAGCGAATCACTCATACGGTTGAAAAACGTCGGATTCATTTAACATGCGAGACACACGGGGGCGCCACGCGAGGACTGCGGCAGTACAGTCACGTTCGTGAGACACACAAGATGTATTCAGTACACAAGTCGATATCATGGATCAGTTTTGTGTTATTGTCTTTTTGGACTGTAGGAGGACACCGGAGCACCTACACAAAGCTCACGCAGGCATACGGAGTGTGTGTGTAGTAGTAATGAAAACCCAGTTACCCCGTTGGTGGGGCAGTTCCTGATGTAGTGTCCAGTTTTGCCACAGCGGAAGCAGGTGTAGTTGGGTGGAGGAGGACCGACCAGCTTCTTGGTGTAACTACAAAGACGAGGAAAAAAAAAAACGAGTGAAGAGTCTGAGCACACACACCCTGGTGTAATGTGTGTGTGATGCATATGTGTGTGTGTGTGTGTGTTACTCACTGTATGGGGTCATAATCATGATTGGACTGTGACATCATAGCGCGGATCTTATCCTCCTCGGATGCGTTGGCTTCCGCCAGGTTGGCCGTCTGTGCAACGATAACGTTTTTCACAAAAGCAAACGTCAAGACCTCAAATGTACCCCCCAGTGAGCGCAGAGATCCTCAGGGCTGTAAAGAGCCGCCGCCCATCCGTCTTCACTAGGAATGTTTTGGGACGGGGAGTACCGCAAGCCTTCGACCAAACCCCACAAAACGAGAGGTTCCTTTTACTTTGGATTGGTGAGAATGTCACATGGATTCTTATTCAGTCCAAAGAAATGCAGAGTGAGGAACCTCCACTGAACCTCACCGTGAGAGTCTTGTACATTTACCCCAAAAACACCCTACAAACACTAACAATGGTTCGGGATTCGGGACCCGTTCAGCAACTGGATGAGAACGAACGAAATTCCAATTAATGCCCGAAAATGTTCCGTCATCCGAGGGTGAAATGGTTATTATAAATAAAGGTGTGTGCATCTCCTCATGGGTACACGGTGCTGCCGGAGATTTGCCTGCAACACTGGGTATGTGCAGATGACCCGGGTGAGAACGGGGCACTTCTTTAATGCAAACATTTACTGGCTTGGGACCTGCAGCACTGAGTGAACCTACCAAACACAGCTGGTTTGTCCACTTACCCAAAACTCGATGACTTCAGAACTCACCCACCCTAGTTACAACCGTTCAGTTAACCCATGAGAGAACAAGACCAGGGTGGCACCATCAAGAGTTTTTGTACCTTCTGTCCATGTCCACTAACTTTCCTCCCCACCTCCTCCCACCCCAAATTAAACCCGTCAGGGTAGCACATGGAAACATGACTGAAGGTACAAAATAACTTACCACTGAAGGTACCAGCACCGGTCGTTCAGCGTCCTCTTCAGTAGGACAAGAAAATATGAGAACACCACAAACACCCCAAGACCACAGAGACCCCATCCCACCTCCACCCTGTCAAATAGTGCTGAGTGTGAGAATCATCAGCACACACCCAGGTACAGTCAGATCACCTTAACGTACAATCACATACAAGCAGAACATCACACAGTCGAACAATACAAGAATCTGAAGATCATTACAGATGCTTTTATGGCCGTTGTTGTTCAAGTCCATGAGTGTGAGCGTCCATGAGATGATTCGGATCCAAAAACAACAAAAAAGATGTAAATAAAAATCCTCTTCTGTGTCAAAAAATTAAGGAAAACACTCCTGTGTAACCGGAACGAGCGCTACGTCCGATCAGAGCCGTTACCGGCGAGCAAGAGAAATGCAGTTTTTAATTGGAGCGAAAGGCTTTTTGGGTACTCCCCTCCATAACGGGTTCAGGCACGGAGCGTCCTCGTTACAGCACCGAGAATCCTGACGTCTCATTCCAGCACAAGTAACAACAAAGTATCAGACATTTACAGCATCAGTTTGAAATCTGATCATCTCTCCTGTCGGTTTCTTCACTCATCAGTGGCGCTCCCCCTCCCCCCCCCCACAAAATCTAATAGGTGAAGAACGTAAAATAAATGTACACATGGAGAACCCAGAACGATCCCATCATCTCCTGGTACCACCACACACGGAGCTTCATACGGAGCGACGTCACTGATGAGTGAAGGAACATCCAACAGAACAAGTGGAACATTAACATCAGTGTGGGCAGTAAAATCATGACATACAAATCCTAGTGTGTGTGTGTGTGTGATTTAAGCTCGGCACAAATGTACAGATACGATCACTACACATCCTAATTAAGAGAGGTAAGAAACACAGGTTGATAGTACCTTGGAGAGCTGGGCCAGAGTAATGGAGGGAACATCATCAATCTGTTCATAAAAACAAAACATTGCACAAGAAATTACATCACATCGACATGAGAACACGCACACGGCATCACACACACGCCGCGCAGGGCAGGAAGACACCGCGTGGACGTGGACACCACCACAACGTTTATTGCTTTAGGATGAGTTGAGAACATTTCATTCAACATCAGAGCATAAGAATCGAAATAAAGAATTCGACTCAACATTTACACTGACGCACGCACGCACGCACGCACACACACACACACACACACACACACAAATTTATCTTCGATACAATACACATCTGTAGAAATGGGATTCATTTCAATTCAATACAGAAATGTGTACAAAGATCTGGAATAATAACTTAATAATAACAAAAACACAAGAATAAAATCCTGTTTCAGCTTTAGTGCACAAACACGTGACAAAACTCGACAGGATTCATCACAAACAAAAAGTGTTTTCAGTAAAGTTGATTAAAAAGTGATCAACTTTAATGAAACCATCAGAACATCAAAGCAGGAACCAACATTTAAGGATGTTTACTTTTGTTTATTTAAAAGTAGAGTCCCGACAACAGCTCACACAAACACACACACACACACACACACACACACACATGAGATGTGTCTAATAATACAAAGAAAATAATTATGCAGATAAAGTTTAAGATTGAAGTAAACATTAAACTGATTTAGGGAATCTTAGTTCCATTCATTTCTGCTGCCAGACCAAAAAGAACCAAACAGCGACTGAATTCTGAGCTGGTTCATGATTCACGATGGCCTCCATCCACAAGCTTTGCTCTAGAAGCCACGCCCGAGTGCTCGTGTGGACGCCCGTGTGCTCGTGGCTCAGCTCAGAACAAGTAGTGCTATGCCATGTAACTACTGACTATATGTGACGACTATATACTGTACACGGGAGACTTGGAGGAAGAATAGAGACGATTAAAAACAAAGAGACTTAAATTATTACCTGAGAAATGCTTGTTCAAAAGTTATTGTACAATAAAACTCACCTCTTTACTAAACACAGTAAATGTAAAGTGGATCTGGATATGTATGACAGCTATTAATGAGTAACTAGATCCCCAAGTGTAAGATCAAGGACCCACAGATTTAGGATCCGGTCACTAAACAAGTCCGGCTGTGTTGTGAGCCGTCAGAATGAATGAAGTTTTATTCTGGAGCATCTCAGGGTGACAGGAAACACCCCTAATGGTGTGTGCAGGTTCTCATCTGGTCCTGCGCTGAACCCCATGCCCACCCCGAGTGACCGCATGCTAAAATTCAGAACCGCATTTCAGATCCGACCGAGAGCACGCAGTCATGGAGAGACTGGAACACACACTTGCTCCGTCAACGTTTATTTCAATCAAATGTCAAAGAAAGAAATTACGTAATCAAAAACAAAACAAAAAAAACACTCCCTTCATAGATTTACATCCACACAATGATCTTTTTACACCAGAATGTAACATTCACATCAAAACAGGTGGAAGAATCAAAGACTTTGTACACCAGGAGTACCAGGTGAGACTTGGAACACGAGCAGTACAAACGACTCCCGAATCATTTAGTGTTATTACCGTTCATACTGTTATTACACACAGTGAAGCATCGACATGGTGTGGCAGAGATGAAACAGATACACAGCATCTTTTATTCATAATAAAGACATGATTGTACACAGAGAGGGTTTATAGATCTTATAAAGATCATCAGAATCACAGAACATTCAACTGTACACACAGATTCAACTCAGTGAGAGAGAACGTACAGTGTGTGTGTGTGTGTGTTGTCGCGCGCAATGTGATAAACAGCCTGTACAAGATCTCACACCAGAGATGCTTCAAACCAGACAAAACATCACAGAGTAACGTGTGTGTGTGTGTATGTGTGTACGAGAAAACATCACTGTAGTGTGTGTGTCAGAATAAGTGAGTTGGTGTTACATACGGCTTTTGAAGATCCACCAGATTGTTCGAATCGGTCACTGCAAGACAAACACAGGACAGGAAATCAGTTAGTGACGGAGTAACCGAGCACATTATTACCTCACAAAACTTGATGAGCGAGTGCAGCACCACTAACTGACTTTCATCTAAACATTTTGCTGAGTGTAAGATGCATTTATGAAAATAAGCTGGTAAAAAAAATGCAGAAAAAAATGTGCATTTCTATCAACTACAGTTCTGCATAAAAACCTCTAGATGGCGTGTCAACAAGCAAGATGATTTTTTTTTATTTTAAAAACAATTACACCATGGTAGATCAGTGACTGATTCAGAGGAATCGATGGAACCGATTCCTTTTACGAACTAATATGAACTCGATTTCTTAAACTGAATCCGAAACACCAGCACTAGCACAGACGCATCTGCAGGGGGAGCCGTGTTGTGCACACCGAGTCATGTACTCACGCTGTATCACTTTTAAATACCGACTAGATGATCAGACTGTCCGGTTGAAACACGGGTATAAATGAACATTTAGAGCCGAAACGTCGTCATTAATTCACTGAAACACGTTTAAGTAAGAACGGTGTGTGTGTGTGTGTACCTGAACGATGGTGACTTGTGTTTCAATAACTTAAATTTAGGCTGAGGCACTTGTAAAATCACACACACACACGGAATGTAAGAAAAAACACTTACACGACAAATGTTTTACTGGCTGCTTTCACTCCACCGATGGGAATCCGTCTGATGATGACGGACGAGTTTTTAGGGATCATGGCGCCTTCATCTGTGTATTCTGGGGAAACCAAACCAAAAGCAAAACATCAGATTTACTGTGTTACAACAGAGCGCGCACACACACACACACACACACACAGAGAGAGAGAGAAAAGTTCTGAATGGAGCGCAACATTCAACATTAATGCTACAGTTCTTAAAGGTTTAACGATTATATTTTATAGTTCTCTTACACATTTACAGTTTTTATATTATGTTTATCATGTAAAGCAGCAAAAATATGATAATTATAAAATTATAAAAGCACAAGGATCCACTGATGGCCGAGTGGATAATATACTGGGTTAGAAATGAGGAGGTCACAGGTTCGAGCTCCTCAAGCACCAAGCTGCCACTGTTGGGCCATTGAGCAAGGCTATTAATCAGTGTGTCCTGTACAGTTTAGTGTGTGTGTGTGTGTGTGTGTGTGTGTTCGTACCCTCTTTAGTCTGTGCGTTGGTGATCTGGAGGTCGCAGTCGGAAGCCTTCAGCCTCTCTCGGCCCATGATCTGCTTCTTCAGCTCGGACACGGTGATGTGCAGGCCGTCAAAAGTCACCGTGTCATAGTTCAGTTTAGAAGAGAACTTATAATGAACACAAGACATGTTTACACACACTTCTGTCGGATCTACCCTCCACACACACACACACACACACACACACACACACACACACACACACACACACACCCAGCTACAGCTGCTCCTGTCTAATCTAAAGTCGCTCAGTCAGGCCTGTAAAACCCCTCAGAGTCCAGTAGAGTCCACACATGGTCTTATAGGTCAAACCCAGCAGGGATCAGAGTCCTTACCAAACACCATCATGAGTCCTGGATGAAAAAACAAAAACAGAATCAAGTCCAGATGAACCGAGCCGGGAAAAACAATAAAAAAAAGTCCTCCACAGTCCGCTGGATTCGAGCTCCGGTGTAGGTGATCCGGTCCACGCAACACACACGATCCCCGATCCAGTCCCGACGATCAATTCATGTGTCCAGCCAGATCACACCTGGCGATCAGTCCCGATCCGCAATCCGAGCTTCCATCAGAAGGTCCAAATTAATTCCCAACCCCCCCGTCAAAAAAACAATCCACACGGAACCGGCTGAAGGGCCTCCAGCGCCGCAGCTAGCACTGTTAGCAACCGAGCTAACACACGGTACAAAATACACAACACCTGAAAATTTCACCCCAAACTTCCAAATTACGATCTTTAGCTCCACCTGCGAGAATCCCGACCAACGTTAAACCGACAATTCGTTAAATTTAGACGTTTAAAGAGAGAAAAGAACACATTTATAAACAAATCAAACGTCGTGTAAACAGTCTCTGAGTGCGCCTTTAGCCGTTAGCTTAACGACTCACAGTTCCACAGGGGGTTTCCGACTCACAAGCGCAGGGGCAAAAACATCACGTGATCAAAATCATCCAAATAAGGGCATCCGGCTTTATTAGGACCGAATCTCAGTGCAGTATAATAATTAAAGTAACATAAAACATCATCCATCCATCTATAATCTAGTTTTACCACCACTCTATACTATTTAGGATCACGTTCGGTTGGACACACGCTGCACGAATACACTAAACACCTGAACAGGTCAACCATATGTTGCAAGCCACTTTGGCAGACAACTTTATCTAAAGACTTATATTAGTCACATTATATCAGGGGTCACCAACCTTTTTGAAACTGGGAGCTACTTTTTAGGTACCAACTAATGCGAAGGGCTTCCAGTTTGATACACACTTGTGACATCACAAGTTTATAACCTTTAATGACATGTTACTATTAATAACGATGATATTCATCGATGTGAAGATGCCGATCATGTCAATGATTTCTTACAATCATTTTCAACAATAATTCAACAAGGTAGGAACCAAAGTGTCACTATAATGAGCTATTTTTAGAACAGGCCCGCGGGCGACTCATGAGGTTGTTTCGGGCGAGCTGGTGCCCGCGGGGACCACGTCGGTGACCCCTGCACTATACAATCTGAGCAATTGAGGGTTAAGGGCCTCGCTCAGGAGTTGGCTTTCTTTTTGTCCGGTGGTTCCAGAGTGTTCCGCTTCTATTCCTGAATAAGCTGTAGAAATAACCACATCACTGCAGTCAGTCAGTGAATGACTTGATTTTATTGAAATAAAAAGAATTGCAGTACAACAGGTGCAGCATTTAAAACATGGTGGTTTGGTTTCATTACAACAAAAGAAATCAGAATAAATTAGACACGACACGAGTATAAAAATGTTGTTCAAGTCTTAAAGGGAGCGAACATGCGCCGGGCTTCAAGTCTGATCGTCTGTATTCAAGTCAGATAAGAAAACAAACCCTGGAAGATGAAATCTCAACACAATGACTGAGATTTAACAGCACGCCGTGTCTGAGCTGCGACGCAGTGGTGTGTTCTGGGAGTTTTCACACCTACAGCAGAGACGGCGGCGGTCCTGTCGTGTTGTGTGTAGTGATGATTATCTGAGTAAGATTAACGTCGTGTTTAATGTGATGTGGCTTCGTACTGAGAGGATACGACCACACACTGGCAGGGTCACCGAACCCGGACAGAGCAGGTAAGAAAACATTCTCTCTCACTCACACACACACACACACACACACACACACACCAGCAGTTTGAGAATGCTCAGTAAAATCATGTAAACCATATTAAACAATAATTACTGCAGGGGAAAAAAATCTAAACTTCATTAATAATGATTATATAGCAATTAAATAATAATAATAATGACAATAACAGAATAACATAACAAAACAATAATACAATAGTAATAAAATAGTAATAATACAATAATAATAAAAAACATCAACATAATTCAGGTAGAATTAAACATACATTATTATTCACCCTGATATAAATGGGAACCGAAAGTATAAAGACACCATTATCATCATCATTATACTAAAGATTTTTAATAATAATAAACATGATGCTGCCGCCTTCAGGCGAGTTCAAATCCCAGCAGGCACAGGCATGACTGGCCATATGAGCAGGAGGAGGTGGAGGAGGAAGAGGAGGACTCATAATTGCGAGGTTTGGACCAGGTAGCTTTGGAACAATATCAGGTAAAAGAGACCGAGGCATCGGGCATGGTGAGGGCACTGAGACTGGCACGAGGAATGTAAACACGTCAGCATGAAGCGCCCCATCCTGTCCACTGAATACACTGTCTGACCGAACGTATCTGGTATATCACACCCATGGATCATTTTCCCATGGAATGTTTTTGGACTGTGGGAAGTAAACACACCTGGATGAGCACCTGGAGGGAACCCACACAGACACGAGGAGAACATACAAACCTCTACACAAAAAGGACCTGGACCGTCTCGTCTGGGGATTCGAACCCACAACCTTCTCAATGTGAGGAGAGAGTGGTGTAGTTGTATTAAGGTGGAACTCACTAGACTCTCTGTACACCTCCACCACTCCTGCTGATACCACAATCAGCCAGCAGAAGGCGCTGTTCATGCTCATATATGACTCCCACCCCTACCACGACCCTAGAGTGCGAGAGGGTGCGAGTTCTAAACCAACAGGAAATGTTCAAATACCAGCAGTGGGATGTTTAGTGCATCTGGAGTAAACACATGTTCACATTTACTAAATCATAATAAAAATGCTCTTTGGGTGGATCGGACGAGGCTCATTTATGTCAGCATGTGTGTGTGTTTGTTTACATGCTCGTCTACCCGCAGCCCTCTGTTATCCCGAGACGTGTCTCCGCCCTCCACGGCGAGATCCGCCTCCAGGAAGTCAACCGGCGTGACCTCGACTCTCTGTGTGCCACGCCCGGTCTCCCTCTGGCACCAGCTCAAACCGGTTTTAACCGGTCGTACCATAGAGAGGAAGAGGGTCCCGACACAGACGCCGGCGGCGCTGGAGTAAAACGCTGCACCGTAATCCTGAGTCCGGTCCACCAGTACACCTGCACACACACACACACACACACACGGTTAAACACACATTTTGTCTAAACATGCTACACTCACCGTCTTCTTCCACCACTCTGACTGGGACCATAACCAGCCAGTAGGAGGCGCTGACACAGAAGCTCCTCTGTGTCAATTATAAATTAAATTGAAGATAATTCATTGTATTTATTGATTTCTATTATAGAATAGTGGCAGCGCCCTCTGCTGTTTAAAGTGAATACTCATTCCTGACACATGAAGGCTTTTTTGAACTGTGCATCGAGTGAATTGCGTCCTGGTCCACTCTGGTCCCACTGTGGTTAACGAGATGTAGCAGTAATGTGCAGGTATGTCAGTGCTGTACCTGCGATGGGGGGCCCCGCCAGACCAGCGAAGCTCTGTATGAAGACGTAGACTCCGGCGCCCATGGTCATCCTGTCCACGCCCAGCACGTCGTCCTCGGCCAGCATGGGGATGTGAGTGGAGCCCACAGTGCCGAACAGGAAGCCGCAGGCGGCGCAACAGACGCCCAGTGCCCAGAAGCAGGTGGAGACGATGGGGAAGAGCGCCAGCACCAGGCTCAGCAGCGCGGTGCACACCAGCAGGATGTAGATCTTCCGGATCGGCTTTCGGTTCATCAGCCAGCCGATGGAGAGGCGGCCAAAAATCTCCGCCCCTGCCATGACGGACAGCAAGTAGGTGGCTTGGTCCCGGGGCACGCCGTACGCCACGCCCAGCTCCATCACGTAAAGCTGCGGAGCAAAGAAGCCCAGCGTGGCGAAGAGTCCGAACATAGAGTAGCAAACGAACCTCGCGTCCTTCAGTAAGGAAAAGACGAGGGGGCGCTGTTCTGCCTGAGTTGCCACTCCAAGCTCCTCACCTCCACTCTCCACCTGTTTCAGAGGTATGCCCGCCCACCCCCGGTCCTCCTCCTCCTCCTCCTCCTCTGGATTCTGCTCCGTGGAGGAGATGGACTGGACCCCAGAGTCGACAGATTTTACAGATGTGCAGGTCTTCTCATTCTCCAGCTCGTACTTGCATTGCTTGAGAGGAGTTCCCGTCTCTACTTCCTGTTTGGAAGCGTCGGGCTGGATGATGATCGGTCGCAGCAGAGCCCCGAAGCCAATCACAGAGGCCTGGAGGAGGCCAATAACCATCATGCAATTCCTCCAGCCGATCTGCTCCTTCAGAGCGCTGAGAGCTGAAATCACAAGAAAACATGCTCACATACAATATTCACAATTTCCCTTTTTTATTTTCAATATTTATCGGACGTCTTTATCCAAAACGGTGGATTACAACGGACCACCGGTTGTGAGCGATTGAGGGTTACAGACCCTGATTAGGAGCCATGTTTACCTGGAGCTAAAGCGAGGAGAGAGAAGCACTCCCCGGTGGAGGCGACGGAGGTGACGAGGGAGCGGCGCTGGCTGAAGTACTGGGACAGGATGGTGATGGTGGGCAGGAAGGTGAAGCAATACCCCAGGCCTGAAATAAAACAGCACAGAGGGAGAATCACAGCCGGGTGCTCAGTTGATGCTTAAGTCGACGCCATCCGCACTGAAACAAAACTGCAATTAAGAAAGAAAAAAAACACAAAAAGACAAGACAAGAAGGACAAAGAAAGAATAAAAGTGAGGGTTAGAAGTGTAAATAACAGGAGAAGCAGTTCAGGGTATGTGTGTGTATGTGTGGGGGGGGGGGGCAGAAGAAGCCCTACAGACTCTGCGGTCATTAAAATACTTGTGAGCCTCATTTTTCTATTTATGTAGCTCAGTCATGGATCTTTTATCTTCAATTTGCATTACTTGCATGTTTATGGACTGTAGGAGGACACTGGAGGAAACCCACGACCGGGGACTTCTTGTTATGAGGCGACATCACTGACCACTAATATTATATATGATATATATACTGTTATAAACACACACACACACACACAGGTGAGCGACAGTACCTGAGACGAGGCCGGTGGTGATGTACATCTGAGTGATGGAGGTAGTGAAGGCGGAGGTGATGGTTCCCAGGCTGATCAGGAACCCCCCCAACATCACCACCGGTCGGAATCCAAACCTGTTACTCAGCACAGACGACAGAGGAGCTGCGGACACACACACACACACACACGTGACATTAGCTGTGATTAGGTACATCATCTGATCTCCAGGTTCTGCATGAGCAGCTACACTTGCACATCATGAAGAAGCTGAAGCTCACTGGAGACTCTGATGAGACTCGGTGTTGATCTAATGATCCACGTGAGACTCGACTGTAGTTTTCTCACTCGCTCATCACCGTCTTTTACTCACCCATAAGGGCGCCCCACCCGCCCCACCCACCCCAAAGTAAATGAAGCACGTTTCCTTTGCTCACTAAGCCGAAATCAGATTGACGTTCCTCTCTCTAAATCAGCATTTATGTGGAGAACATGATTTCTATGCCTCTTCGACATTCTGTAAACAAACCCAGACAACATAGAAGAAGCTCGTGCAGACGCTGACCTGTGAAGGTCATGACGAAGACGCAGATGGACACGACCCAGGACACTCTGCTGTTGGTCTCGCCGAAGTGGCTGGTGAGGTCCTGTAGGAAGATCCCGAAAACCTTGATGATTCCGTAGGTGAAAACCTCCACGAAGAAGAAGGCCACGGCCACGAGCCAGCCCCACCCGCCGTCCGGGACCTGGGGGTACACATTGGGCCTCAGGCACCCGCGCAGGGTTGGAACCAGACCCTTCATGATTCGGGTGCTCTGAAATGAAAGATGAGTACCGATTACAGGATGTGACATTTTTGTTTCATAACCAAATCCTTACAATCAAACACACTAGGGGGCAGTAGTGAGCACGTGGCCGGTGCAGTGGGCAGCTCTAGACACTGCACCCGGGGGAACAGTTAGGGACACACATTTAGACACACTAGGGGGCAGTAGTGAACACGTGGCCGGTGCAGTGGGCAGCTCTAGGCACTGCACCTGGGGGAACAGTTAGGGACACACATTTAGACACACTAGGGGGCAGTAGTGAGCACGTGGCCGGTGCAGTGGGCAGCTCTAGACACTGCACGCGGGGAAACAGTTAGGGACACACATTTAGACACACTAGGGGGCAGTAGTGAGCACGTGGCTGGTGCAATGGGCAGCTCTACACACTGCACCCGGGGTTCGGTTAGGGAATCGGTCGCGACTTCACGCTTGGTATCGGAAGGTTGCCAGTTCGCTTCCTAACAGCTCTGAATGACGGCCAGGTGTCCACATACTTCTGACCTCAGAGCAACCTCTCGCGCTGGGTTCAAACCGCTGATGCAAGACTGTGACGTCACACCGAGGCGGCAACAGTGATTAGCGCTTCATTCACACGAATTTAAAAATAAGAGTAAAGATGTGTGTTTAAAACACTTAAACAACATTTAATTATGTATTTTTATTCTCATTATAGTGAGATCGTGCACTGTTCGAGATGCTGTACAGGGGATCAGATCGAATCCGTTACTAACCACATTAAACCGGTTTCAACCGGTCACATCAACCGAACAATAAACAAATAAAGGAACAATAAACAACAAATAAACAACAAATAAACACTGTCAATTCTTACTTATGTTTATCTGTTTACACGGTTCCGAGTCTCCGAGGGACGAAACAACCGAACTACCGTCGGCCGGACAGGAACCGTGACATTTATTACACATTTATAATCTTTTATTATATTTATTTCATTTATTATATTTACACTTACCGAATCTAGCAGAAGTTTAGATTCTCGGCGGGTTCGAGTTAAAACGAAGTGTTTATCTGAATCATTCTTATCAGCATCTTCAACATAAACCACCTCGAGTCCGAACTTTAACCGACAATTATTCTAAAGTCCATTTAAAAACGTTTCTTCGTTTATTTAAACCGGATCATAACAGAACCGAATCGTCTCCGAGTTTTTCCGCTTTTGACGTTTTAGTCCCGACACGTTTTTATACCGGCTGGAGCCGGTATGAAGGCGCGTGCACGCCAGTCGTACAGCTGCCGTGGAGGCGCGCTCCCGTCACCCAAATACAGTACAGTACTGAGCTCGGGGCGCGTTCACGTGAAACAAACATACTGTAGATGTAATATGAATAAATAATGTATTTATGTCTTTGTTGTTGTTCTTAAGTTTGTCCATCTATGTCCACTCATAAGCACACACACACAGAGAGAGAGAGAGAGAGAGAGAAAGTACAATTTTTGCATGTCTTTGGACTGTGGGAGGAAACTGGCAGAACCCACACCCCCTTGGGAAGGCCATACAGAAAGCCCTGGACGTTTCTGTAGCCCCGTGGTTCAGGTGTTCGTGTGTCTCTTGTCTGATAGAAGGTGCTGGAACAGTTGGTGACCAGGGTGGGATGGCTGGCGGGTCAGTGGCTTTTGGTTCTGGAGGTTTGTTGGGAGATCCAGCATGTGGGCAGCTTGGCCCCATTTCAGCAGCCATTTCAGCATTTGCAGATGTTTAGATGTGTGAAGATATTGGAGTACCCGGAGGAAAACCAGCCAATCAATCAAAATAAGATACGTTCATGTGTCATTGCCAACTAAGTATATAAGTATATAACTCGGTGTAATTTTTTTGGTTGAGATGTTTCTGTACGTGTTTAAAATGATTTGTTTACAACTTTGTGCCCATAGTTTGGGTGAAAGTGTTTTCAAGTGGTTTGTAAAAATAAAAGGTGTGTGTGTTCCACATACTTTGGGCTGTACGGTGTGTATGACAGTCTAGTAATCCAAATAAAAGATAAACGCACAACATTTATCAACTATAACGATGTTCATGTGATAATATGGCTGTGATTGTGCTATCACGCTCAAGTGAGCTGATGCAGTCCAAAGTGCGCGCGCGCGCGCAGCCGAGTTTGAACAGGGTAGAACAGGTTTAATCCGCCTGTACTGAGCTAATGCTAATGCTAACAACTTTACAGAGAATACCGTAGAAAGCAACGAACGCTGTTATCTTGCTTAAATCACACAATCGAGCTGGTTATGCGCAACCTTCAGCACAATTTCGGTCAATATCGCAACATTTGATCTCAATATTTACAAAAGAAATAAGTTTTAGAATTGTTTTATTAATGCCGGTGTGCGCATGCGCAGTGTAACCCAGACGTCCTGAGGCCTAGACTGCAGTTTACCAGGCGCTGATCCAGAACTTATAAAGATTCCACCACGGTTAAAAACACACACACACACACACAACCCTTTATTCTGGTCTGTGTCTACATGCTGCATTATTTAAAATCATCTGTCTGAACCGGACAGGGTGGGCAGCCCTAGCCACGGCTTCCCTGGAGCAGCTAGGGGTTCGATCAGTTGCTCTTCAGGCTTTTCAGTCGTGATCTGTCAACTAAGGATTTGAACCAGTAACCTTATCTTTACCTTTAAGGTTCAGTTCTCTAACCACCAGGACTGATATTTTTATCATCAAAATATTACCACAAAATACACCAACTGATCTTGTGCAGAACTATTAATTGTCTCCTAGAATAGTTAATCAAGTATTAGTTCATGTTACTGGGAGCATGTTTGATAGACTTTACATACACCTTTGTTGTTATAACTACTTTATTATGTGTTGAATACCTTAAGAACGTCACATTGACGTTTCTTTAACTCACCTTAGGACTCAAACCACCCACAGCGTGATTGTGAACGCACGGGTTACATTACTGTGGTTACTCATTCACAGCTCGGCACTATGCACACTATCAAATGATTACCATAAAACAGGGGTCACCAACGTGGTGCCCGCGGGCACCAGGTCGCCCGCGAGGACCTCATGAGTCGCCCGCGGGCCTGTTCTA
>JAOTRQ010058933.1:0-13883 GCA_028565875.1 Hoplisoma paleatum | reverse complement strand
TAGATAGATAGATAGATAGATAGATAGATAGATAGATAGATAGATAGATAGATAGATAGATAGATAGATAGATACACGGACAGACAGACAGATAGATTGAGAGATCATTAAATAGGCAGTGTGACAGACAAACATCCACGTTATGAACAGACGGATTAAATAGACACAATAATGACTTTCCTCTTATTCTACAGTAACTCAGTTACTAACCCTAATGTAGAGAAGTAACTAGTAACTACAATTACTTTTAAAGTAACGTGATCAACACAGTTAAAATGTCACTTACTGCCTGGAAATTTAAAAAACATTTATTGTTTACCACTACAGAACCTAAAACAGTAGAAATTCCGAGGCTGTGTAATTATGCTTTATTATTTATAACTCCTTCAGCCTCAAATACCCAGAAGGCCTGTCTGCAGTGTAAGCAGCTGATTGACCACACACACACACACACACACACCCACACACACACACAAACACACTGGGCTGCTGCACTAGACCGTCTCCAGTCCTGTCACTTAATGCATGAAGAGTGGAGACTCCATCCTCGAACGGGACGACGGTTCCTCAGTACCGGAACCCCTCAGTCAGCCAACATGGGTGTCACAAACCTAATGAAAACACTAATTAATTAGCATAATTAAAACAAAAACATTAAGCTTTTTATATTTCTGAACTATAAGTTCTGCACAGTGTCGATTCCATCCAATGCACGCCGGTTGGTTTCCAGGATCCTGGTATTGCACAACACTCACCACTGATTGCAGCACATGCAATTACGTCCGCCTGTCCGGTCAATTATATTTATATATATAAAAAACACATCCCTCACACCTACTGCCCCTGAGATGGGCCTGGGTTTGAGTCCTCATCTCCTCACGGGAGGAGCGCTGCATAACGAGCAGAGGTGGACGAATCTCTGACAATCTGAGTGGGATCATCGGTCCTATTTCCACACTAATAGATTAATACTGTCCCTTCCTGAGATACCCGCTGCGGACCAGCAACTGGCAGCTCAGTCAGGAAAAAAAATGTGTAAAAATGGTCTCATGAGGTACGAAGAAGAACTTGTTACCTCCAAATTGCCGCAGGAGCACAACGGTTCCGCTTTGTGAGGCGTGGAGCTGGTGTTTATCTCCGGGACCGGTTAGCACAGAGTAAAGAAACTACACGGACTCATCCCATAATGATTCGGGTTACACTTTATAATAAGGCTCCGCTCGTAGCGGCTTATTATTACGACTCAGGCTGTAAAGGCCTCACAATTCATTTATACGCGGTTATAAGCGGACCGACAGACGTACACGAGGACCGATGGCTGGATGGCTCCATGATCAAAGTCTATTAAACGTGGTCCAAGTGCTAAACGGATGACATGGTCGCTCTCAGATTGTTGAAGAAATGAATCCTGGTTCCGATCCAAAAAGTGTCCGAATAAACAGTACAGTGAGAAAAGACGGTCATAATGTTATGGCTGGAGAACCCGGTCTGTGAAGGACTGGTGAGCCGTCTGTGTCATTTTATTGGAAATAAATACAATAAAAAAAGACATTAATCAGAATATAGTTCTTATTTTTTATTTTATTGACCAGGTTTCCCGTCAGACTCGACCCCAGGTAATTACTCCCGGTTTTAAAATGGCGAAACGCACGTCAACATTGACTTTAATTCTCCCCGCATGACATAATGATTTACTAATTAATATTATGGAAATAATTTTGGGAAACGTTGCGCAGGGCGAAATATGAAGGATTATGCTGTTTGAAGATACGTGGAACTAATTTTCATATGTAAATGAATCCAATTAAAAAAAACATGCAACCTATTGCAATGTTCTTCAATTTAAATGCTGATAATTCGTCTGTCGTCAACAATGAAGACATCAAAAATCAATCAATCAGAAACGACCGAATGTTCATCATGTGTGCATAAATAAATGATTCCGTTCTCTATGCTACAGTTACACACTGCTGGTCATTGAACTGATTAACACTTCACTACCACTTGGACACTTTGCAATCAACACTGGGACACTTAGTAATATAATTATAATAGTATTGGTCAGTCTATGGTCACTTTATTAATACTTGGACATTCTTGGTCACTTTAAACATCCAGTCACTTTATTTATATATATATATATATAACTTACCCTTTTCTACTTTATTGTTTACACTTATTGTTTACATTTTTTTATTTACTTTCATTAATCTTGTCAAATATTTTAACTGTAATTTCAGATGTCAGGACGGAGCAGTTAAAAAGCATTTCACTGCCGGCTGTACTGTGTATGACTGATTTGGATGTTCCAAACAGCACGTAAAAGTAAAAATTGTAGATGCTTCTTGATGAGTACAAGGTCGTTGGACTGTTGTTGGACTGTTGTTGGACTGTCACTATCAAAGAGTCAAAGAAAGAGTCAAAGAAGCTTTATTTGTCAAATCTATATTACAAGATTGAATATACGTTCCTCTCCTACAGGGAGAGAGGCCGCAGCGTATTTCACGCGCCGCCCACAGACAGAAAAATGAAAAGACACATAGGGAAAGTTAGGTTAAAAAAAACGAGAATCCAAAACGACCTTGCACTATGAAGCCACGAATATTTAGATTTACACTTTCCATTATAACTGATGCTGATTACGATGTCACTCCTCTGAAAAGAATGTGTCTTTTTTTCTGGGTTGGATTATATTCAGCACCATTGCTTCAATGATCTATCGAAAAGGGGAATTGAGCATGCCCCAGAATAAGGAATTTATGAGTTTTGTCAGCATTCATTACTCCTATAGCCTGCAGGCAAAACAAAGAGAGCCTGACTGTCTTGGCTTTCTGTCCTTCTTGTGGCTCCCCGGAGAGTTCAATGGCACCGCGGTCACCTGCATACGTGCCCAAACACACATACACACACACACACACACAAACAGTGAGAGATTTTACTACTTGGAGTATACTGGTCCAGGAACTGTGGAGCATCTGGAAGCCAAAGTGATCCGAGTCCTTGGTCAATCAGCACCATGTATTCTGGAAGAACAAAAAAGGAAGTCGGGGATGTTTTATTATATATTTATTAATATTATCTCACCTACATAAAGAAAAACAGCAGTTCCCCCTCCACCAGGATGATGGTGCAACACAGAACACAGAGTGCAAAACAATACAATAAATACTGTAGTATATACAGTAGTATATAAAGTAATTCAAAAACAGTGCAGATCGATACAGTCAGTATGTATTTGTGTGTGTCAGTCCACAATGCACGTGTGTGTATGTGTGTGTGTGAGTGAGTAGTTTCTTATCGGAGGAAGGTGATCTTAACCTATCTGGGTGTGAATCCATAGTGCAGATCACAAACAAGACTCGTCACATGACAAGTGTACTACCCTGGCCTCTTAATATCCAGACTCGAATACAATTAAGTATCATGATGGATCCTTTTAGAAGCCTCACCATCGCCAAGGTGCCACTGTTGGACCCCCGAGCAAGTCCTTTAGTCCTAAATAAGCTGCAAAGAGTCATACTTCGACGTTTTTAAAAACATAGTATCAGGAACATTGTGTGGTTGTTGTTATTTTTTCTCTCGGAAAGACGTTTCAAACCGAATCTTGAGAACGTTTAATCAGTGTCAGATCTCTTAACTCTGATTAGACTAAACGTACATAACGCAGCGGAGCCGGCCGCAATTCCTGCCGTACGGCACTTACCAGCCCTAACTAAGTTAGACCAGGCACACTGCCACGGATAACGATATCAGAAGTGAACGTGATGTGTGAAATTAAATCCCGTGGAAAGAAAAGCTGTGTGGGAGATTGAAATGAGATTGTAAACGCTATTTGTGTACCCTGCTGAATGAGGATTGACATGAACACCCTCAATAGAGCTGAGAATAAATTGTGCAATTAGATGGGATTCTGCTGGCTCAGAACCATCAAAAAAAAGAATGAATAAAACTGCCGCTAGCTTATACTCGGTGCTAAAGATTTAAGCGGCGATAAAATAACGATATATCGTCCTTTCCACCAAACAACACCTATCTGGGAAATATATAACACTAAAACAATTTGTACACTATATTAAAATAAATATAACGCAACGTCTGGCAATGTGCTCAGTGGGTAGCACTGTCGACACACACTTGGCATGTTGTTACATGGTTTAGCTAACTGGATAAAAGGGTTTTAAAATAGCTTCTAGGTTCAAAAGAAAAATAATGTATTTTAGATTTTATATTATTAACCTGTATGTTATGCCTGTCCTGACACAGTCCTCCTATTTATCTTGGTTTGGGACCGGCACTACAATACCCTGGTTTATGCTCATCCTAGTGGATGAGCAATTACTGGCTTGCTTGCCAGTGTGTATTCACTAATGTTTGTGTGTGTGTTTGTGTTTCTGAAGTAGTCTGAATGTTTTTGGACTGTATAAGTAAACCCTTCAGCTTGACGTGGCTATAGATCATTATAGTTTTTTATTTTTTAAATGAAGCCAAGTTGCAAACCCTGTGACTTTTAGTTGATTGAATTTTCCAGCAGGCATATTTTAATATCCTTGACATATTTTCTTTTCCCCAAAAAACAAAAAACAAAAGAAAAATAAAAACTCCGTCAGACCCCAGCGTACAATAAACGGAAGGATTAGGCGAGTTTGTGTTACGTGACAGATGGCGCGCTGCTTATAGATCACTAACACGTCTTAATGCTCGACACACACTCGATCCCACATCTTATTAAAAATGTTCGAACTCGAGTTAATCTGTTAGAAGACATTAACACAGAGACATCAAAAATGTGTGGGTTTGAAGAAAAGAGTAACGTTCTTTCAATGGCAGTAAACGTTTCAATACTTGTACAATAAAATATCAGACACAAATCAGGCGAGATTGGAGATCTGTGAGTAGCACCGTCACCTCACAGCAACAAGGTCCTGGGTTTGATTTTCCGGTGTGAAGTTTCTGTGTTCTCCCCAGGTCTATAATAGGCAATCAGACCTGGCCAATTGCCCTAGGTGAGAATGTATGTGTGTGTGTGTGTGTGTGTGTGTGTGTGTGTGTGTGTGTGTGTCGATGGTGTTTCCTACTATTTGCCATATGAACTGTACCCATCGTAACCATAAATATATTATAGCGGTGAAAAAATCGACACCCAACAAATGCTATACAAATCGTTTAAATGAAAAAAAGAAACATTATTAAATGTAATCATAATCTTTTGACTGCCGTTGACCCGGTTCGAACCTTGCCAACAGACATTGATGTACTAATCATGTGAGTAAAAGTTGCTGCTGTTTTGCCAGTCGCGTCTGATTTTTTAATATCTGTCACGCAGCATGATTTTAGATCATTAAACAAAACATTAAAATTACATAACCCATTATAAAGATATACAACAAATCCTTGTTGCCCCCTGGGGTCCCGTTTACCAAACGTACTTAGCTGATCGAACTCGAAAGCAGAAAGACACTTTTCTTGGGAGCTTCGTTAAGGTTTACACAGTTAACGTTATGCACAAAAAGCAAAAAGTAAATAAGTACCAAGCGTGTGTGTTGTCATGGTTGTCTTAGCTGGAATTAGAATTGGTATACTGTATTGCTAATTAAGTGGCCTCTAGGTGTGTGTATAAAGAGTGAATGGATCCTAACATTACTTGAATAATAATTATTACATGAGAACGGGGTAACAGGACAGCTGGAGCGCTACGGTAAAGGTTTTGAATTGTTGCTCAAAAGATTGCAGGTTGAATTTCACAGTGATAAGTGGAGAAAAAGTGGGTCATGCCGTTTCATGTCTGGTCGGCCTGTGTTTAGTGCTATTATTGGCCTTCATCTTGGGGTTTTCCTGGCTCAGCAGTGATCAGTATCTAGCAAAAGTGGTCAAACGAGGGAAAGACTCGAGTCCTGACAGAAAGATGTCAGATTATTACAGCATTACAGTTGCAGGGCATTTATAGCAGCAAAAAGGACCAAGACAATATTAGGACAGTGGTCATAATGTTATGCCTGATCGATCTATCCCAGGACAAAAAGTGCTGTGACGTTTTATTAAATGCCCAAATTCCCACCAATTCATGAATTCATAAAAGAATTTAGTTATATTATGAAATGATTTAACAGTGAAATAATTCAGGGTACTACTGTGATCGTTCATAAACAGATTGTCAATTGTTCATACTTGTCTCACGTCCTTAAATAATCTACATTTTTATAGTTCGATACACATTATTGCTTCAAAAACATATTACTTTAGTCTTGTTAACAAATGCTAACTTAAGCTTGTTAACATGAGCTAACAGTTTAGCAAAAGAATGGCTTTTTTACTCATTTAGAAGCGTTTGATGTATTAATTAGGAAAGTTATACCCACAATCAGCTAGACACCCAAACTAGCCAAAGTATAATCTACATTTACAAACTTAGAGAAATCTAATCTTGCTAGTTAGAAACATTTTATTGTTGTATCTAAGATCGTCTATCTCAGTGACAAATGCTAACTTTCAAGTAAAAAGCTAAGATCAGCTAACCGTTTCGTAAAGCGGTTGTTTTTCCTTTATTTATTTTTGGCTTACTTCGGAAACTCATACCCCATCTCCCCCAAACACCCGAACTCCTGCCCATATGCCAGCATTTACCCCTTATTTCACCAAATTTAATCATCCTTCATCTTATAACAAAAATTAGCTACAACTAGTTAAATTAGCTTCCCCGTTGTCCTGCGTAATCTTGATTTATTGTTTCGTTTATTCATTTATATTGTTAAAACGAGGAATGTGCTTAAGCTTATTAGTTACACGTTATTGTTTTGGTAAACATACGAGTTTATATGGTCTTGGAGGCGAATGCTAACTTAAGCCCGCTAGCATATGCTAACAGTTTATCTAAAGAGCTGCCGTTTTTAATCTTTTAAAGTCATGTCCCCAAAAACCACCCCAAATTTCGAACTCATGCCTCTTGTACGGGCATTTAACTCGTATTTTATTGTTGTATGAATGAAAGCTAATATGAAAGATAAATATAAACGTAAACAAACAGGTGTGCGTGCGTGTGTGCGGGTGATTCGGGACACGGGTATGTTTTGGGGGGGGAGAGATCAGGGTCGCTGTGTCTGCTGCACCGGGGCGGAGGCGGCGGTGCTTCCTCGTCCCCTCCCTCGGTGCATCTCATTATCCGGGAGAGGAGAGGAGCGGACCGGGGATTCGGAGCGGACAAGTGTGGAGGTGATAGAGCGCCGCCAGTCTGGAGCAGGTGTTCAACATGGCGAGCTCGGTGAGCGGATCTCCCTCGTTTCCAGTCCTCGTCTGCGTCCTCGTTGCGCATCTCCTACACAAAGGTAAAGACTTTCTTCCACTTTTGCGGCACTTAACGAGAGCGGACGTGGCGGTGGCCGAACCGACCCGTGCGTTCTGCGGTGCATGAGTCAGAAATGCGCACCGGATCTTGTGCGCCAGAACCAACCAACCAACCAACCAACCAAACAAAAAGCGCACGCAAGGCTGAATCTATTTAGTCTCGTTTTGCACTTTGGGGACTTTTAGTATCCTTATTTACGTCAGTGGTCCAGCAGGTTCAATCTGTGCAATCTGTTCAGATGCGCCTAAGTAACCAAGTGACCCGGTGACGATGCGCTCGGTGCTGCCGGGACTGTTTACAACACAATTACGATCCCTAAACACATAAACACATTTGCTTGATCTATGACATATTTGTGTATTTAAAAACAAAGAGCAATGCGCGTTTTTGGACGTCTCTGGTGACGTGGTTTTGCGCCGTCTTATGGACACGAGTGCGCACCTTTGCGCCGATTCGGACCCCCTCCGTACAGACCCCTGTCACCACTGCGCTTTCCCAGCCCTAACAGTCTCTGCTCTGTCATGGTGGACCACTCTCAGCATCAGTATAATTGGACTAATGGGATTGATCTGGTCTTGGGGTCTCATCCATTAACAGGTTTATTCCGAGGCTCCGGAGGCTTTGTGAGGATGGTGAGGATGGTGAAGACGAAACCTCACTTCTCTACCTCAAAACACTTCACCTGTAGGCACGAGTCCCCGGATCCTGAATCGTAGGTTAATTACAGAAGTGATGAAGTCATTTGCATCCATCACGGTTACCGAGTCAGGATTCTGCTCTTTGAATTGGCCCTCAGAGGCCCCGAGTGTTTGCGTGTGTGTGTGTGTGTGTGTGTGTGTGTTGCTTGGTGATGTATTAGTACCCTGGCACCCCATCCACTGCGTCCCTGACCAGGTTTAACTTAACACAAACAACAAATAAAAAAATTGTGGAACCATATTTGACCCTGACACCATAAATCTGGATTGGAATCCGAACCTAAACCAGATCTGATGTCATAAATGCAACATTTGACTGATATCAGACCTCTAGACAGGACCAGACAACCCGAATTCTCGTCTCAATCTCTGTCTGGGTGGCTTCATTCGTTTTTTAACGTTGCATGCACCTTTCTAGTAAGAACAAATAAAGAAATTCACCAGAAGCCCGTTGAAGCACATTCGATTCACACTGATTATCAGACCTTTAGACAGAAACCAAATTCTGATCGGATTCTCTGTCAGGTTAGTTTCATTCTTTTTAAGGTGGCACCAAATCCCCTGCGACCCCCGACCAGGATTAACCGTCTTGTCACAACAAAGAAAATTCAATTCGTCAGACCTTTATATTATATTACACGTCTGACACTGATATCAGACCTGAAGACAAACTTAAATCGTCCCTGACCAGTTATCGGGTCAGTATTATTCCTTTTAAAGTGGCACCAGATCTACCACAACCTTGAACAAGAGTCGTCGTCAAGTCAAAACGAATTTAGAAATGGATCGGACACTGTGGACGCTGATTTTAAACCGATCTTAAAGATCTAGATAGAATCGTACGAACTGAACCGTCAGGTGGAGGTTCTTTGCTTGTAAGGTGGCAAACTGTTTATTTAAACCCGATTGTTCATCCACAAAGGCAAACACAGACACAAATGTAATAAAAAAAACTCTTTCCGTGACTACACTCATCATCACACGGTGTTCGAACATTGTTTAATGAGCTACAAGTCGTCCTGTGGATTCTGTCCTGCTGTATCCGCTGAACTCAGCTCATAATAAGATCGATATCAATTAATATATATGATGTTTCGTAATCAGTGGTGGAACCTTCTCATGTGAAATTAACCCGGCAACATGTTGGGTTGAAAATACTGGACCAGTGATGATAATTACAAGTGAAATTTGTGGATGAGCTGCAAAGGTTCGAACTTCGAACAAATATGTATGTATATTGTGTATCTAATCAGCAAGAATAGAATTAGTACTGTCGCGATGTCCAAGTGTTTCCACACAGCGTCTCTAAGCTCTAGTTTGTCCAGGACATTAACCGGGAGAGTGGAAACTAATATTTTGGCTATCGACTGAGACATTCTGAGACTGAGACTTAACGAGAAATAGCAAAATCCAAATCCGGAATTTGCAGGGACCAAACCAAGACCGAATCAAACATCCAGGACCTGGTTTGAAGCTCTAATCTGATGGGTGAAAGGCCGGATGGTCTGGTCAGGGTGTCAGTATGTGGGCAGTATTTCTCATCCAGTGGTTCGTCTAAACTTTGAGATGTTCTACATTGCAGATATACAACATGTTTAATATTTTCGATTCTTCAAAGAAGACAGAATCTGCTTTGATGACAGCTTTGCACATTGGCATCCTCTCTCTCTCTTTCTCTCTCTCTGTGTCTCTCTGTCAGCTTCATGAGGTGCCACCTGGAACGGCTCTCGAAGGAGGTGCAGAGCGCTCGATTAATGCTTTGCCTTCGCTCTGCGTTCCGACTCGTCTCAAATCATCGCCGAGGGGGGGGGTTAGGTCAGGTGATGGTGGTGGAGGTCAGGTCATGTGACCCAGCACTCCATGACTCTTATATAGCCTGGAGGTGTGTATGATGTGGGGAAGGAATCAAATCGGGAAATAAAAACGAAGGTGAAGGTACGGTATGATCGAGGCCCGGTGGGGGAGGTAGGAGGAGACGATGTTCCAGTCCAGGGCGGCGGATGGTTTTGGCAGGTCCGGCTTATTATATATATAAAAAAAAATATATATATATATAATAAAAGATTATGGTCTATAGTGGACAGAGTGTGTTCGAGACAGAAGATTGGAGGCGCTGTGGTGGTGTACAGAGAATCCTTCATTCATGACAGCGCTCGCTTAATGAGAGGCGAATATGACGAGAGGACAGAGTTCATGCCTGCCGTGATAAATGTGTCATTGTTTCCATGCTGTCCTGTCTTTCATGGGAAGAATTCATCGTCTACCCTCGTTATACGCCGACTGATTAGATGTTGGCACCGTCTTAAGAAAAGCAAAGAGAGAGAGAGAGAGGGGGGGGGGGGAGAAAAGAAAAAGCAAATGATGTTTTTCAGGCCGAGCGGTGAATAATAGCTCATCTCATCAGACCATCGAGTTCAGATAACTGTGAGGACGCATCTCGACTAAAGTACTACTCATAGCAACCTGGAGTGTCCGACAAAACCTTCTGGTCGGGAGGAGAAGAAGAAAAAATAAACGCACTGGTCTAATCATTCATAATATAGTTTATAAAATAATAATATAATATAATAATTATGGATGCAACGATACACTCTGCCCACAGTGCGATACGATATTTATGATACAAGTGTTTGCATGAAAATGAAGACAAATCGACGTCCCAAATCGCACCGCTAACACTTAGATGGCGCTGTTCCTCCCAAAATAACCACCAGCTTTTGTTTATGCTCTTATTTGCTGTTGTTTACCCGCCTCATTACTAATAAATCATTTTAATAACACAACTCTGATACGTTTCTGATTCGGCGATGGCCGGTACGGACTGGTTAAAAAGTCCCGCCTCTTTCCGTTACGTGACCAGGACGGGGTCCGTTTAGTACGCGTAGTGTAGCATCGTCTCATGTAAACACATATTTTCCCCCTGATATTCCCAGCATACCTGGAATCGTTAGCATCCGGCGTGCAGCTTAACTTTTTCACAGTTTGCATTAATTTCATGTAATAGCGACACCTAGGGGCTTCTAGTATAGCGGATTAAATATAGATATAATATATATCTAGACTAGGCTTTATTAAGCGCACACTAGAGATGTAGGATTGCTTTTTAAATGTGTGTTTATTTTTTTGGGAGGGTGGGGAAGAGGCACTTTTATATACGAAGGTCTGGAGGTCTCCGGAGCGAGGAGCGAGGTTTAGCCATTGTGTGATGCCGAATGCGTGCCGGACCTCAGGTCAGATAAGCATTGATAAGTCGATGCCCAGCACGGGACTCCAGCTGTACGATGGAGTCAGACGGAGCGATCAATAGGACATAAAGACGAGCGCTCAGAGGCGGGAGGGAGGCGCTATACAGTCCAGCTGATAAACATCTGTCAGGACTGTGAATCTTCTCCACCATCTTCGTATCGTAGCGTCTTTAATCCGTGTCGGGATTTAATTTCAAATCTGATTTCTAAACGATTGTACTTAATGATGACCAGAACGGTCACGGTTTGGTCTCTTGAGCCGGGATCTTGACCCTGTGTGCTCCGGGGGGCGCTGTGTGGAACGAACGGACGAGATGACATTTAAGTATCAGCGTCGTTAAAACTGCACGATGAGGCGTTAATAATCAGTTCTGCCTAAAGAGTCTTGACACGCGCTGCAAACCGATTCACTTTTACCCATCCGGCGTTAATTCCCTGCGACAGGAGAGGGGTTATCGTCGCCATTGCGTCGCTGTCGTGGAAGTCGGTCTCTTTGTGGAACCTTCGTTTGGCCTCTCGCGTGTTATCGGCGGTTTAGGAACCGCAAAACAAAACAAACGCCGGTCAGAAAAATAAACACACACAGACGTTTCCGGACTCGGAGACGATAATTAGACGCTGATTAGGGATTCGAAGTTTGGAAAACAAAGTGCAACGTTATGACCACGCGGTGATGCTGATGTTGTGTCGGTCCAACGTTTGGTGCCAAAACAGCCCGGTGACTGTGATGCCCTTTGTGTCCTTAGTTAGTTAATTAGTTAGATAGATGAACAAGACAGACAGATAAACAAACAGATAGATAGGGAGGTAGAGCGATGGGTAGCTAACTAGATAGACAGTGTTAGTTCAGTGCTTTAGGTACTAGACTAGTAATCAAAAGGTTGCGAGTTCAAGCCTACTGTTGGGCCCCTGAGCAAGGCACTGACACCCCCAGTGCTTAAAAAAAAAATAAGACATATTCCCATTCAGAAAAAAGCGCTGCTAATTGCTAAAAATGTAAAAGTTGCTTGATAGGTATTTGACAGACAGACAGCTTTACAGTTAGCTAGATTAGCTAGTTAGCTAGCTAGCGAGCTCGATTTGTGGATATATGGATCTCACTGGACGGACTAACGAGCACGCAATTCATCTTGTTTACCTGGCGTTAGCTTTAGCATTAGCGTTAGCATTAGCATTAGCTGTAAATGCGTTTACATGTATGGATCTAGGTAGATCGCTAATCTAGCCGTCTTATAGAAGATCCCTTTTATTATAGGATGTCTATTATGAGCAGTTATTACTATTCCTGTTTGCTCTCTACAGCTACCATGCTGGGTAACGTCCGTTTCGTTATCAAGCACGCCGTATCGTCGGCTCGGTTTCCGCCGAATTCTGGCGCGGCGTCTTTAAGTGAAACGTCTCTCAACACGCCGCCATCGCCTCGCCAACAGACACTCACAATAGCATAATTACGGTTTATTAAGCCGTCACAACGACACGGCAGCCTGTCACCGTATGCAGAGCGCTGCGCCGTCATCGTCGCTTCACTCTCGTGTTAAACCGTCGTCCGAGACGCTCGACCAATCGTGTCGTGTGTTTCGTGAAAGTGTAATTAGAAGTGACATTTATAGGAAAAAAAAAACAAAGCGATCAGGCTTTTAGCGGAACGCGGCCTGTTAAAGGCGACACCGCCATCGCTCGTTCTGAGATGTTGACGTCCCGTCTGGAACGAGGGACCGTCGGCGGACTGTCAGAGGAACAACATGATGAGTGTGAAGAGCTTCAGGAACGATTTTATTACTACGGTGTTTAACCTCGAACACGGCGGCATTCTGACATCACACACATTTCCAATATTATAATAAATGATTTCATAATAAGGACTGTACAAGTAATAAACAAAAATACGATCATATTTTAATATGTTATATATATATAATATCATGATAATAATGTAATATATTAATAACATTATTATTAAAATAGAATAACAAAAGGATGACAATAGTAATAATAGTAGTAATAGGATGATTATGATGATGACAGTAGTAATAAATGCACAATAAAAACAATAATAACAACAACAATAATAAATAATAACAATAGTTATTTGTTAGCAATAATAACACTCATACAAATAATAATAATAATAATAATAATAATAATAATAATAATAATAATAATAATAATAATAATAATAATAATATAATGATGATGATTATAGTAACAAGAAAAATGAAATCTGTAATAAAAATTATAATAATTTTATCAGTGTTAATAATAAAAAATAGCAATATTGATAACAATCATTATAATAATAATCATCATTATAATAATAATCATCATTATAATAATAATTAATAATGACAGCAACGCTAATAATAAAAATCATCATAACAGCATTAATAACCATAGAAACGAATTATTATTACAATAGCATTTCTGCATTTCTGATCATAAAACAAGCGACATAAACATCACAATCAAATCGTAATATTGTCAACAATAATAACAACATTTATCATAACAACAACAATAATAATACAAAGTAAAATGACGTGTGATGATGATGATGATGATGATGATGATGATGATGATGATGATGATGATGATGATGATGAT
>JAOTRQ010058914.1:0-13884 GCA_028565875.1 Hoplisoma paleatum | reverse complement strand
ACACACACACACACCCACACACACACACACACACACACACACACACACACACACACACACACACACACACATGATCATATTTTCCACACGAGGCACTGAAAGTACCTTTAATATTCTGATGACTTTATTACTTTTACTTGAGCTGCTCTCGGCTGCTGATCTTATTGCAGCTCAGATTCGGACCTCGTGACTCGGCTCGTTGCTATTGGTTACTGATTGTGAGGAGTTTTGCATGTTCCTCACATGTCTGTAGGGTATTCTTTCCCTCGAGTGAAAGACAAAGAGATGAACAGAGAGACACATACATAAAGACTTTCAGAGAGACAGACCGAGAGGAAATAGGGGAGACAGACAGACAGGTTGAGAGAGACAGAGAGAGAGAGATATGGGATAGAGAGACATACAGAGGGAGGGACAGAGCGATAGAGAGTGAGACAGACAGAGAGGTGTGTTTTATATGTCATTATTTAATATTGAATGATTACTTTTTATATATATATTCTTAATTCCGGATGCTTTTTATCTGTTTGGAACTGTTGACTATAATAGACGTGGTTGGTCCGTCGTGCTGCTTCGACCTTCCCACAACTTTTAAAGGTCGTAAACAAAATGGAAACGAAGGAGGGAAGTGAAACATTGTGGACGTTGGACATTATGTACATGATGGAGAGAGAGAGAGAGAGAGAGAGAGAGGGAGCTCTGTTCCATTCCATTATCTCTCTCTTGGATTGTGTGTGAATGTGTGTGTGTGTGTGTGTGTGTGTGTGTGTGTGTGTGTGTGTGTGTGTGTGTGTGTGTTGCTCACAGCTGCTTCCTTTTAATTCCACATAAGGGCCAAAGGACTCGATCCAGCTGGAGCTAAAGTGCTGGACAAGGCTAAAAGCTCGGTGATTCACTTTTACCCTCCAGTTCAATTCTCTCTCTCTCTCTCTCTCTCTCTCTCTCTCTCTCTCTCTGTCAGATTTAATCGTCTCTCTGCTCTCTCGGTCGCCGAAGACTCTTTCTCCTACCTGTCTCACCTCAATGTGTTGGACATCGGACACGGGAACATCACCCCAGCTCATAATGAGGACCCGGATGGACAGGACGGACACACGGACGGCGAGGAAGACGAGGTGGACGAGGGATGAAGCGCTGAGATTTACGAAACCTTACACACGAACTACAAAACTATTTACAATTTCTTCCCAAACAGGCGCATTTAGGGAACGCACACGGACCAACGGACCCAGAAAGAAAAATAAACAGCCCAGTGACTTAATGTGCTGCCGATCCAAAAATTCTGAACGATCACGCGATACACCGGGGGGGAAGGGGGGTTACTAAAGGGGATTATTGGGCCACACAGTAACACCCTGGACATAGCACCATACCCACGCCGATAGGGTAATTCAGTGTCTCCAATTAACACAGCTACTCACCCAAAAATAAGAACGCAGGATTGGACACAAGCCCCAGATAACAGTGCACAAAGCCCAGCGTTGGATTCTATAGCGATGGAAAAGTTTCTCTCTAAAGTCTGGCAGATGCTACAGGAAAAGAACTTATTAACATGGACCTCAACATCTCCAAGCATCTATGGGATCAATTGGAAGACTGACAAGGAGCCTAAGCACCTCGAATTCAAGTCTGACATCAGAATCTCAGAGCGACCTACCAACACCGTCACCTTTAGACTAAAAGTTTTTGTTTTTTATAAACTGGGACGTCATGTGTCCAAATACTTCTGACCATGTACAAGTCAGTGCGGGCAGTGTTTTGCGCTTCATTTATTTCGGTTCGGAGGATGTAATGCTAATGGAAGGTCCATTAGTCTCAGCCTGAGCTCTAATAGAAAACGTCTTCGCGTTTATAATAATCACTCCAAAATAAATTTGTTAAAAAGAAAATAACATTTCGAACACAATTGTGAAGTTCTGCCCGAGAGCATTGTGGGACAAGTTCTATCAGGGTTTTTTTTCTGCAAGCTCCATTTTCTAAATGAACGCAAATTTACAAAAATAATAAAATATAATTTTTTATGTGTAGATAAATAGATGGAATATATGGAAGTGTAGGAGTGCCGTTCAGTCCATATATGGAAGTGTAGGCGTGTCGATCAGTCCATATATGGAAGTGTGGGTGTGTTGATTGTTCCATATATGGAAGTGTAGGTGTGCCGTTAAGTCCACATATGGAAGTGTAGGCGTGTCATTCAGTCCATATATGGAAGTGTAGGTGTGTCGTTTGGTCCATATATGTAAGTGTAGGCGTGTCATTCGGTCCATATATGGAAGTGTAGGTGTGTTGTTTGGTCCATATATGTAAGTGTAGGCGTGTCGTTCGGTCCATATATGGAAGTGTAGGTGTGTCGTTCGGTCCATATATGGAAGTGTAGGTGTGTCGTTCGGTCCATATATGGAAGTGTAGGTGTGTCATTTAGTCCATATGGAAGTGTAGGTGTGTCGTTCAGTCCATATATGGAAGTGTAGGTGTGTCGTTCAGTCCATATATGGAAGTGTAGGTCTGCGATCAGTCCATATATGGAAGTGTAGGTGTGCAATCAGTCCATATATGGAAGTGTAGGCGTGTTGTTTAGTCCATATATGGAAGTGTAATTTATGGTATTTTTTAAATATATTATTTTATTGTTCATTCCAAATACTTAAGACTTGCGGATTGATTTATTTAGAGATTAAGATTTCAGAGATGATTTAATAGCTTAATCTTTACTCCCCCGTCCCAGAATCCGATCTTTTCATCTTAAACTGAAACTCATGAAACAAGGAGAATTCCAGGAAACATAAAAATTCCATCCACAAAATAAACAGAGCAGAAATAAACATCACACCGTCTTCTTCACATACATCAGAAGCTTCTAGAACTGGAAGGATTACAGACATTAGGAGAAGGATGACAGACATCAGGATCACGTCGTCGGTGGCATGACCGAGTACGTCTGAGCCACAGACAGGATGAAATGATTAAAACGCTGAAATACAAAAAAAAGTCTGATTAAAATGCCGAATCACGAAACGTCTCCTTCAGTGGAAAAGCACTTGAATACTGAGAGAACTTCAGAACAGCTGGAGTTTCATCATCCAAAAAGGAGATTTGTGATCTGATTAATTTCATTACTCAGCAAACACTTGTAGCACTTCTGATCGATTGTTTTTTTTTCTCTGGAAAATGCCTCACATAGATAAATACACAGAAATATAAAACCCTGCGTTCAGGAAAAGCTGCGATTGTCCTGAAATTGTACATCAATTTTGCATCTCGCATCTTTCATGTCACTTTCATGGCAGAGTTTCCAGACCAGACAAAGCATTTTATCGACAACTGAAGCTGAAATGTACCTATAAATAATCTCAAAATGTCCAAGCAGAGAAGAAAATAAGGAATATGATGAAAGATGAAAAAAGCTGATCACTCATGTGCACAAAAGTGCTACGATTTATAAACTGGACTCTTCATTACTGTGCGTTTAGACACTTTTCACTCCTCTACATTTAACCCAATACATGCAGTGAAACACACGTTAAAACACACTAGTGAACACAAACTAGGGGGCAGCAGTGAGCACATGTGTCCGCGGAGCAGTTAGTGGGTTTGGTACCTGTTCCAATTATCTAGTTTTACCAGCACACACTGAGCACTAAACGCCTGAACAGGTCACCCGTCTGATGCTATGTACAGAGACGAAACACACACACACACACACAAACACTCACACACGCACGCACACACACACAAACACACAGAGCAATTTCAGTATCTCCAATTAACTTGACTGTAAGTTTGGACTTTGGACTTTGGACTGTGGGAGGAAACCGGAGTACCCGGAGGAGACACACACAGACACGGAAAGAACATGCAAACTCCACACAGAAAGCCCCCGGTATATCTTAACCATTAAAGCGTTCAGCCATAATAATAAAAAAGGTTCATTTATTATTTAAAAGAATCTTACCAGCAGATGGAAGAAGTCACGGCTGTTACACACCACTTGATAAGGTTCAGAAATTAATGTTCACCTAAAATTGCAGCAGTTTCTAGGAAACAAATAAAAGCCTTTATGACGTGGATATGCAGAACCACGCAGAGGAAAATTGCCTCTTTGTGGATGACTTTTTTATTCCATTTGACCTCGACTTAGTTTTGGATGTTTCCTCCTAATGTAAGATGTGAAAAAGTGTGAACATTCTGGAAATTTTTATAAAAATATCACAGACCTGGTCATAATAAATTAAACAGATGTTCCTTATATAAACACAACTATCGTCACGTCTTCTAATTCATACATTTATATTGTATTTGGAAAATGATGTGCCCAGGATCAGGATTTACCATTAGCACACCGGCACTGAGAGTTTAAACTCCCCGGTTGATTTGGTGTCATCTTACCTACTAGAATGCGCAAACCGTTGCAGTGTCGACCCAGATAAAAAAGGAGGGTCGCATCAGGAAGAGCATGAAGAGCAGGAAGAGCCAAGCCGAATGAATAAAATTTGTGGCGACCACTAGTGGCCGCTAAGAGAAAAGCAAAAGTAGTTACTAAGTAATTACTAAATAATACTCGGTTTGAAGAAACAAAATGAACAACTTCGGAACAAACCAGAACATCTACACAGATTTTTTTTATTATTTTGTACTTTCTGACGGAACAAACACAAATACCACAGACATATTTATAATTTAAAAATACTTCACAAAAATAAATCACAAAATCACAAGTTGTTTTGTCGGGTGTCCAAATACTGCAAATTCTTCACGAACTTTACTGCAGCAAAAGCATGTTCTCATTGTGTGCATGTGTTTAAATTGTTTTAAGCCATTTAAAGTAGTATGATTGTATTTTTTGACTGCTACGATGCTAATATTCAATCATTGCACAATATGGACAAAAGCTGCATATATATGGTCAAAAGTATTCAGACAGTCCCATTTATAAAACATAATAACATTTAATAGATATAACGGCTGATGAAAAAGAATATTATTTAATAAAATTTTGTAACACAAAGAGTCGTTTGGGATCTAAAAGAGTCGACCAAGTCATACGACTCATCAAAACATGATTCACTTCTTAATACGCCGTGTTAGCGTTCGGCTAATACATGTTAATAAACATTTTAAAGTTTTGAAGCGAACTACATCAAAAATAATGAACTGTTTTTATAAGTTATATGAACGAGGATCGGTAGGATTTACAATAATAAAACCACAGCAAGTAAACAGGCATCACTACTAAAAAAAGAGTCGTTTGAGATCTAAAAGAGTCGACTCCTATATAACCGATTCATTTAACTCATCTAAGCTGTCGTGTCATGTTAGCTTTTAGCTTATGAATTCATTATTTAGAAAGTTAAATGAATTGTGTCCAAATAATGATTCTTAAAAGGAGCGGGTTTTAAAAAACACGATAATTAAACCTTAAAAAGAAATCGTCTCTAATAAACTCAGAGTCGTTTGGGATCTAAAAGAGTCGACTTCTATATGACGTAAGCATATGACTCATGAAAGCATGATGAATCACTTCTAAGTCGTGTTAGCTTTTAGCTAATAAATTCAGAAGCAAACTGCGTCAAAAACAATCACATTTAAGTGAACAGCAGGATTCAAAACACAATAATAAAAGCTCAGCAATAATCAAATCCTCACAATAAAACCTGGGCATAATTATCACAAGACGTTTTTTTTTGCAAATTAGTATTTAAAAGCAGGTTTAATAATTTCGTTTTTCCGTTTCAGTTATCTGTGCCACTTAACAAGCTGCAAAATGAGTGTTCTTTTTAATATTAGCACAATTTATTCTTGAATCTTTATAATTATAATTGCGTTATTGCGGGTTTTTTTGGCTTGTGTAGAAAATTGGCCCGTTGACGTCTATAGAGAGAAAAAAATAGATTCAGTCAGACTTGCTGTTTCACAAAGACGCTTTCAAACATAACAACAACGTAAAAACACGAATTTAAACACAGTCAATACAATTACATATGTTATCATATAGATTCACGGATTTAGGACCACCGTCCAAAACATAATTGGTGCATGAGATGTAAGGGATGGACAGTTTGAACAGAGGTTCGACATCCACATGTTGATTGCAGAAGGGTTACAAGATAAACCATTTAAAAGCAACGTTACACCCTTGACGACTTGTTTGAAGCACTTCAGAAACAGTGATTGCTGTTGCGTGTACATGACGAACGGTGGTCCATGAAGGGTTCTGGTTTTTGGGGAGGCTGGCCGGTTATTTGAATCCTGTTGATTCAGGGTGTTGATTAGAATTACACAGTGTAGTAAACAGCCAGGATGCTTTAAGGAAAGATGCACAGCAGCACAATTTAACGCACAACATAAGTCACTGAAAAGAAAAGACCTTTATAATAAATAACACTTTCTAAAACGTTACTGCAGAATGTTTCGCCATTGGCCTCGTTTTTCATGATGTGTTCATGATATCTTGCCTCATCAGTGTATACGTAAAAACCTCAAAACACTAAAAAAAGACAACAAATACAGATAAAACAAAGAGTTTTCGTATGACATTATTGTATGTGTTTGCTATAGGATTGGGTAAAAGTTCTGGGTTCCTCTTCGTAGCTCTACAATGTGTGATGTTTTCACGATTCACTTTTAATATTAATAAAGAAAAATATAAACCTCTAGCTTGTTAATCATGTCCAGTTTACCAAGCTAGCATGCTCCAGAGCGTGAATTAAGCACGGTTGGTGTTCTCTCAAGATGCGAATCCTCAGTACAATAATTATTCATTTGCATCACTTTAGAGGAACCTGTAATAAATTAATAACAAAGCCAATTCTCATACAGGAAAGAGATGAATAGTCAATGACTTGTTTATTCATATGTTTTATGCTTGTAGCCACCCCACCAGCTGAGGGTGCGCCTGGCTCATCTACCCCAACCCCCAAAAGTCAGCGTACACCAAGGTCTTGCCATCAAGCCATCGTTGTTTGTGCTTTACACACTGGATAATTTGTCTTGCACAGTAAAACACACATTTATACACACACACTAGTGGGCAGTATCTACAGCTGCTTGTACAGACCTGGCACCATCGTCCCACGAAGAACAAACTCCGGAGAAACCTCAAGAAGCCAGGGTACATTTTTTTCGTGATGGAGACGAAAATCACACGCAAGATCGCGTGCTTTGATCACGTCCGAAACGACGATATTAAGCTGATGCTATGCTATGCTACCGTGACTGCAAAGATGCACGAAGTTTGGTACGTATAGAGATTAGATCTCATCTTGTTCAGGGACACAAAGTGCCTGGGAAGTGTCCCGGAACTTCCAGGAAATCACTCGGAATGCACCAAGGAAGAAGATAAAGAAGAAGAGAAATTTTCAATGGACCTTCATCAAAAGTACAGATGCATTAACATCCAGCAACATTCTCATTAGGAGACAAAGGAGCGTCTTTAATTTGACTCTTCATAGTCGTTTGCTTAGATTTTGTATTTTTTAGTAAGTTCTGAACATATTATGAGCAGATAATGTACAATCAGGACGGATCCCTTTAAAAAAACGAGAGTCCAGGCTGATGGTGGTGGTTCCTCTCCAGTAAGAAGTTACAGAGAATGTAGTCACGGCAACAGAAATGTTGATAGATTTTCGAGAGCAAACCAGTTCAATAGCAACTCTGGTATTTTCTAGGTAGTATTAGTCCACAAATTGTGACAAATAAAATCTGAAACCAGGAGGAAGTAAGGTGATTGTGAGGATCCATCTGGTTAGATGGAGGTTCCGCTCACACGTTGGTCTCCAGTCCGTTCATGTCAACACTGCAGTGATCTTTATCCCTGTGTTTGAGGTGCCGTGGTGGAACCGGGGGCTTTTTGCGCTCCAGAGGTGGGGGTCGCACTCCTTCCTCTAACTGCATGAGACGTGCCACATCCGGGGTGACGAGCTCGGTTTTGCCCCCTCCTGGTGGTGGCTGAAAACTTCCGTTATTCATCAGCTGCTTCGTCTCGCACATCAGAGGCACCTGGAGAAAGATCGATGAAGAAAGACTGATAACAGCAGTGAAATTCGAACCCAAGCACTTCAGGCTTTTGATTTTCTCTCCTATTTCCTAATCTTATTTTAGCTGACGGGGACCAAGAACTCCCAAAAAACAATCTCACTACAATGAAGAACTCGAGGGTCCCTGTCAACTCTGGTTCCCCTCAACGTTGCTCTCTGCTGTAGTCGCCCTGGGCTTGCTCAACAGGGGTTTTGGTCTGGTGGTCCTAAACTCTGTAAACTTGCCATGTGACAGTCTGTAGTACAAAAGCACCATATGGATAAAAATGTACTTTTTATTTCATTCCCGTTTGTAAATCTGCTTCTGCTGTAACTGTTTATTGTCCCCAAACTTTGGTCCGAGACATCTGCTCACATTGTGCATGCAAGTTTTGTGCAAATTTAATATGAAATAAAAGCAAGCGGATGAAAAACATTTAGCATTTCGGTCCCCGGTGTCCTCGAGCTTCTCTGCGCTCATGTTTAAACAAGAGAAATAAAATGTATTTTATCCAGCCTGAGGCAAAATGCTCAGATATTTTTGTGACGATGGTCGATAATAAGATTGTTTTGAGCAAAAAATAAAACAGCTTTTATAAACCCCAAACTCTTCTATCGAGCGCAAAGGAGTTATAAAAATGTGGGTGCAACATCTGTCTAATAGATTAGCTTAATGGTGGTTGGGTCAATGTGCCAGTGTGGGTATCAGAGGACCGCTGGAGGGATGTTACAAAACAGCAGTGAAGGAGTTGAAATAGTGAAGTGGAAATAATTCAAGAAATGAAATGTTATTATAGTATTTGAGGATCCAGGGTTCTAAGTTGTTGCCAGGAGCTGATCAGTGCCTGCATGGACATGATGAACTAACATCATCAAAATTTTTAATTCCTTTTTGTAAATCTGGATTTTGGTTCGTACCCTCGCTCCAGCGTCCCTCTGATACGCAGCATCCACATTTTATAGCTTCTGTTGCACTCCACAAAAGGGTTTCATGGTTTACAAAAGCAGATTTAATGCACAACGTCTGTTCAAAACAATCTTATTATGTATCAACGTCCCAAAAAATGTGAGCATTTTGCCTCTAGCTGGATAAAATACTTTTTATTTCTCCCGTTTAAACATGAGTGCAGAGAAACTCAAGGACATCAGGGACTGAAATGCTAAATGTTTTTTCATCCGATATGCTGTTGATATTGAAAAGACGATGTTCTAGTGGATTCTATAGCTGATGAGTTTCTTTAAACTGAGTTTTTCTTTTTAACAGATGAGGGAAGTCCCATCGACACTATCAGCTTTGACGTCAGTAGAACATTCTGTAAACGTTACATGACCCTGATAGAAAAAAATACTAAGAATGTTAATCAGTTTGAGGGTTATGTTTAATTAACATTATTCTAATCGAATTAAATATTACAACCAACAAAGGGGGCAGAATAATATTCAAATGAATCATTTATACAAATATAAATGATAGAATTTAGAAGAATACATTTTATATAAGACTTATAACAATGCTGTTGGATTTTTTCATTTTAACCGACTAATTTAGTTCTTCTCAAATAGTTTAATACTGAAAAATAAAACGAAATAAAATCAATAAGTTATACATTGAAATTGATCAATCTGACAATGAGAGCGCCACTGCCACCTTCTGTAGTGGGTATGCAATTACACTTTATTCTAGTAAATAATTGTGAGGGGGGGAGGGCGATGCGCACCACAAAGGGGGAGCATTACAACCACCAAATGAACAAACACAAACATGACAGAACCCTCAGAAACTTGTCGCCCTCTAGTGCCCTGGAGGTGAATTACTGCGGTGAATGTAATAAAGATAGTAAAGATCACTCACTCCATCTCCTTCTTTCATGAAGTCTTTCCTACAGATGTGTGCCATGATTCCGGTTGCTAGGGCGTCGCCCATCACGTTGACCATGGTGCGGAACCGGTCCCTATAAACACACAGATAAGAAATCAGAATAAAAGTGTTTATGAGCATGAACGTTTATTAAAAATAAAACCCTGTCGTACTCACAAGGCCCAGTCCACAGCGATGATGAGAGAGATATCGTCTGTCGGCAGACCTACCGAGGTCAGAACGATGACCATGGTGACCAGGCCGGCCTGCGGGATGCCGGCTGCACCGATACTCGCCGCTGTGGCCGTGATGCTGAGAAATAAAGAAGTAATTAATTAATAAAAAGTAATTTTATTAATTAATTTTCCCATCAATCGTGTTTATTAACCAGGCCGGATCGTGACCTCACAGCAAGAAGGTTCTGGGTTCCATTCTCAGATAGACCGGTTCTTTCTGTGTGGAGTTTGTATGTTCTCCCCTTGCGTGTGTAGTTTCCTCTGGGAACTCCGGTTTCCTCCCAAAATCTGTTTATCTGTCTCTCTGTCTATCTATTTGTCTGTCTCTCTACCAATCTAGTCTGTCAGTCTTTCTGTCTGTTTATATATCTCTAGTCTGTCTGTCTGTCTATCTATCGATTGATCTACCTGTCGGTCTGTCTATTAATCTGTCTGTCTTTAAAGTTAAAGCCAGTAATGATTAGATGATGGTTTATATGGTGACTGTTTGTGTGTGTATCACTTGTGTCTGTGTATCTCTGTTAGATGAATGTGAGACACTTGGAGGGTTCGAGTGCAGAAACTTTGATTCTGACCTGATGGTGATGATCTGACCGAGGTCCAGCTCGTAGTTATTGACCTGGGCGATGAAGATGGCGGCCACGGCCTCGTACAGGGCGGTACCGTCCATGTTTATGGTGGCACCGACGGGCAGGACGAAGCGGATGATGCGCCGGTCGATGTGATTGTTCTCCAGCAGGCACTTAAATGTGATGGGAAGAGTGGCGGAGCTAAAATAATGATAACATGTTTATAATCACAACGTCGGGGACGAGGACGAATGTTTAAACATCGAATCGTCTTCAGTTATTTACATTTATTTATAGTTTTTATTTTTTACTTCATCAGTCAGAATTAAAACAATCTTACAGTGTTAATGAACCAAAGTTTCCCTAAATTCATCCATCTTTTTATTTATTAACCTAATCTTATATAAACCCATTCATCATACCCAATACCTATATCCATCCATCCATCCATCCATCCATCCATCTATCTACTCATTAACTTATTCCTATATTAACCTATCCATCATCCATCCATCCCTCCACCCACCCATTCATCCATCCCTCTACCCATTATCTATTCACTCATCCTTCATCCCTCCATCATCCCTCCATACATCCATCCCTCCACCCACCCATTCATCCATCCCTCTACCCATTATTTATTCACCCATCCATCATCCCTCCATCATCCCTTCACCATCCATCCATCATCCATACATCCATCCCTCCACAATCCATCCACCCATCCATCACTCCATCATCTATTCATCCATCCATCATCCATCCATCCATCATACATCCGTCCATCACTCCATCATCTGTCCATCATCCATTCATCCATCATCCATTTACCGTTCATCATCCATTCATCCATCCATCATCCATCCATCCATCCATCCAGTCTTCCCTCTCTTAACTCATTCATACACCGCCGGTTTCGATCCTCCATCGATGGTTGTGTGTTGTCGGTACCTCGATGAGGTTGCGAGGGAGATCAGCAGCGCCTGTAAGATTCCTCTGATATAAACGATGGGACTTTTCTTGGTGATGAAGAAGTAGATGCTGGGCAGGATGAAGAGGCCGTGCAGGATCAGACCCATCACCACAGTGATGGCATAGAAACCCAGTTTCTTGCCCATATCAGAGGGGTCACTCATCTCCAGGATCTTTCCCGCCACCAGGAACACGATCCCGAACGGGAAATACCTGCACGCCAAGTCAACCGGGGGAATTACACGTCGACCTCAATGCTCAACCTCATGTCACGGTTACCGTCGCTCACCGTCGACACGGTGGCTCACGAGCCCTAGTGGACACTCACCAGATAACGATGGCTACTATTTTTAGCACGGCTTCATTCAGACTTTGGCAGAAGTTGACCAGTGCACTGCCATTAGGACCCATCCTGCCCAACATGATGCCTGAAGGAAACAGAGAGGGTTAGACCATTAGAACCGGTCAGGGATGTTCAGTGTGTGATGACATCACACAGTGTCATTCCATTTGTGTGTGTGTGTGTGTGTGTGTGTGTGTGTGTGTGTGTGTGTGTGATTTCTTGCCCATGGTGGCAGAAAAGATGACGATGCCCAGTACATTCATGCCCTCGCTGGTCCCTGGCATGGTGAGCATCACCACGTCCGGTGGGGGCGTCAGGTCCAGTTGGAAGTTCCGGACGTCTGAGCCGTTTCGTCCGATCTCGTCCTGGAGCTGGTACACCAACGACCGGCGCGTCACACTCGAGCTCTCGGTCGTCTTCACCGTCTTCATGATGGGAACGCTGTTAGTGCGATACTGACACACGCACGCACGCACACACACACCCACACACACACACACACACACGATTACAATTAAATAACAAATATAGACAGAATTATAATAATTATAGTACATTAAACTGTTATCATACACACTTAATCACATGCTTATACACACTCATTCACTCACACACATACACACACACACACGCATACACACACACACACACACACACACACACACACACAATTACAATGTAATAAGAAAAATGTAGACAAAATTACAATGACTATAGTACATTAAACTGTTATCACACACACCTAATCACATGCTAATACACACTCATTCACTCTCACACACACAGACACACACATATATATACATTCACTCAGATACACACACAGACACACATATTCACACACATAATAACATACCAACACACTCACAGACACCCATACACAAACACACCTACACACATATACATACATACACACATATACACACACACATACACACACGCGCGCTGAATGAATCATCGTTCATTTTTTATTGTGCAGTAAAATATTTTCTCCGTTTATTCTTTTTTTGTCCTTTAGAACTGATTATGTATAAAAATGATGAGCGTCCACCGGCGGCTCACAGAACTCACCAGTGCCGGTGTGACACCGGAGTCCGTTCTGTTCATGTGAAGAAAGAAATGTAGGGTTTATATAGAGCGTGCGAGTACCCAGGAGGCCGAGCGGTTTACAATACTACCACACCAGCGCTTAGATTCATTTGACTAACACCACAAGTGTTTAATCACCACATTTCTGTTGCCCAGGAAGGAGGGGGTGAATACTTTATCCTCCAACAGTCGATCCCAGAGGGGTCGTGTGTGTGTCATCCAGGGTGTTTCTGTGTGACTTGTAACCCAGCCCCCCCCCCCCACCCCCACCCCCACACACACACACATACACACACACACACACACACACACACACACATACACACACACACACACACAGGTGCCTGCCTGTCTGGGTCCCGTAACGTAAAATCTTACCTGCTGAAATGTCGCCTGAACCAGATTGGCTGGAAACATGTTCCTGTTGGGGGGATGGGGGGGGGAGGGGGGCATTAAAGACACACCAGAGAAGTTTATTCAGTTAATGAATGAATTTCATCCTGCTGTCGATGATTAAATGAGTAATAAATGATTCATAATATGTATAATAGCCATTATATCATCCATATTATATATAATATTCTTTATATCCATCCAAACTACATATAATATTCATAATATACATGCATATTATTATATCATCCATATTATATATAATATTCATGCATACCACTTATCAATTAAATACAGGCATGCTATATATAATATCCATATTGTATAATATGTTGATACTGTATATTATATGCATAAATATTATGTATAATATCCACACACACACACACACACACACACACACACACACACA
>JAOTRQ010058903.1:0-13884 GCA_028565875.1 Hoplisoma paleatum | reverse complement strand
ATGAATATGTATATATAGTCGCTGGGTCCAGAACCATGCCATCTGAGTTGTCCTGTAGATACCTAGCCACTGTCCCAAGCCTGGATAAATAGGAAGGTTGCATCAGAAAGAGCATCCGGTATATAATGGCAAATCATTGAGGTACTGGAGACAAAAGGCTGACAAAGGCTTAGGAAGATAGATATAGAATAATTCATAGCAGTGGACAATTTATTTGAGTGACCATATGAAGCAATATTAATCATTAGTGCATGGGAGGTGCGTCAGAGGCTTAAATGTGTATTGTTAAAAAAAGACATATATTTAAATAAATGAATATGATTCTCTTTAAAATTTTAGAAAATCATAAATTTGCGAGAGAAAGGTGTGTGCGTTATATAAATACATTTGGATATTTAACTGTAACCGTAATATCTTTAACATGTGCTCTTCATCATCTTCAACATCTTCTTCGTATTTTCTTACTGACCCTCCATAATCCATAATATCTGGATAGAAAGATCTATAAATGTAGCTATAGTTTCTTCTAGTTGTTCTACGTGTTTTGGATTGTTTGATTATGGTACAACATGGTGGCTAAGTAAGTAGCATTGTCACCTCACATCGAGAATGTCCCTCCCAGGTGGGGTGGTTCAGGTCCTTTCTGTTTTAGGTCCTCCACATGTCTGTGTGGGCTTTCCTCCAGGTGATCCGGTTTCCTCTGACCAAAAACATGCAAATAAGTTTAATTAATATATTTCTCAAGTATAATAAGTTACTTTCTTGGACATATAATAAGAAACACCTGTGAACAAGTTTACTTTTGCACAAAAAAGTCTAGGAATTACTTTGAGAGGTCACTGTAAGAGGGTACATTTCACATTAGTACTGTTGAGACAAGTTGTGTTATCACTCATGCTTTTAAAATGGCATCTGAACGATAAGTGTTGCCTCAAGATGACAAACCTAATTCACATAGCGATGGGGTTTCGCACTGACCTGCAATAATATTATGAGTTCTGTCCCTACCTCAACGTGTCTGGTATTTCACTATTTACTTTAGGAGATGTGCATGTCATAAACAGACAAGCAGACAGCATGGCATCTGGGCAAATCCGGGAAACTGGTTCGTCTCTGCTGACAATTCAGGCTTGCAATTTCATTAATGCATGTTCGGCCCTGGTTTACCATGAATTTAGGAGCACTTAATGGGTTACTTAAGGGAGTAAAAATGTGTGGGATTCTTATGAAGCCTCGTTGCGCTGGCACTGGTCTCTTGGCCTTTCTCACTTAGTCACACAAACAAGGTTTAGTGATCTTTATGCTGTCAAGTTTCCAATAGAGACTTCAAAATCTGATGATGAACAGACTGCTTTACAATCATGTCTGAAAAACCCCATTAGGCTGTGAGTATACAGTAATTTGTGAAGACATTAATTGTATTTTGTTTCGTCTGGCAAAGCGTAAAAGCATAACACTAATATATGTGATCTGCCCACTACCTTAACAAAAGACAGACTACCATATAGGGATACTTCAACCCAGTAACAGTTTAAGGTAATATATTATTTTAGTAACCATAATGAGTATGAATTATTTAGAAAAGTTCTTCATAACAACTGTACATGGTCAGAGATTTATTTCTCGTGGCTTAGTAGTGAATGTACTGGACTAAAAATCTAAATGTCACTAGATCAAGTCTTATTACTGCCAGGTTGCCAATGTTGGGCACTTTGAACAAGCGCTTAACCTTCACGTTCTTTGACTGTAGCTAGCTAAAAGCATTTGCTTAATGTTGACAATGTAGACATATAAAAAGTTTTTGATTGATGGTACTTGGTTGTACTATTTGCGGGTTCAAACAATAGGTTGTTAAGCAATCAAGACTTGTTAATACCAGCTACTATGAAGACCAGGGCATCTGGTATTAATTAGCAGTAGGGCAAATGGAGCTTTAATTGATTTTGACACAATGCAAGTGACACGACATAATGCTCAAACTGTTCTGTGTATGAGGTTGCTTATTTACGTGTGCGTGCTATTTTCTGTTCATCAGAAAAAAAACACTTACAGTGGACACACAGGCATCAGAATTGGGCCACTAAATCTTGGCTCATCTAATACATGGACTTTTTTTTAAGATCATGTGGGTGGGTGGTCTTGTGTGCATTATTTCCCGAATGCAAAGAGTTCCCTTTAGGTGCTGATTCACCTCACATCATACAGAAATAAACCATAAACTGGTTATAACCTGGTACCAGATATGACATATGACTTTTTCATGTGTCTTCTAGTGTCAATGCTGTTTTAAATTCAACCTTGTATGAACCCTATTTCCAGAATTTCTTCAATTAAACACAGAACCTTACATGCAGCCCTTGTATTCCTTAACCATCTTTGATATAGTGGCTGGCCCTTCGAAATTACTTCCAAAGAGTTAAGAATATGTGAAAGAAGACTTTAATTGTACCATCGGATATATGACAGATACAGGCATGTCATCTCTGATCTGGATCTAGTATTGCCTTTTTTCTAAATGCCCCAAACTCTTGGACTGTCTTGAATTGACAGTGACATGTGGTGCCTGGCTAAACAAAGGATGAATATAGTGTTAACAAGTAAATGTTTAAAGTGTTTGTTTGACCATCATCAGGTTTTCATACACACTACCTCTTTCTCTTTGTTGCTTCTATCGCAACATGGGACATGCCAAATATTAGCTTTTGAGATGCACTGTGTGTTTCCAAACCCAGGATTCAGTCCTAAGGTTTCAGTATAAGCATTATTCTTTTACTTTAAAGCCCACAAGGTGTTTTTTGCCTTAAGATTATTCTTATTTGTTTAGTAGATCTAGTAGAATTAGTGATTGCATCAATTACTTGGCATAAAAGGTGGCGTCAAATTGAAGAGTAGTCAGTCCAATAAATGTCCACTTAACTAATATGATCATGTGTTTATTTTGTGTTTAGGTCATAATGTGGAGATCTTGAACAACCCAGAGCCAAACAAGATGAAATCGTCTAACCTTAGTCTTGCTACATGCTTCACCCATGGCAACGAGACCAGTCGTCATGTACAATGTCCTTTTAATCTACCAGAAATGGTGCTCATCATTCTAGCACTAAGTGTTCTAAGTCTGATCACAGTAATCGGAAATGTTTTGGTCATCATCTCCATCAAGGTCAATAAGAACCTACAGACTGTCAATAACTATTTCCTCTTCAGCCTGGCATGTGCTGACCTAATCATCGGTGTGTTCTCCATGAACCTGTACACAATCTACATTGTGGTTGGATACTGGCCCTTGGGGCCCATAATTTGTGACCTCTGGTTGGCCCTGGACTATGTCGCGAGCAACGCCTCAGTCATGAACCTTCTCATAATCAGCTTTGATCGCTACTTCTGCGTCACCAAGCCACTCACTTACCCAGTAAAAAGGACAACCAAGATGGCAGGTCTGATGATTGCAGCCGCATGGATTTTGTCTTTCGTCCTGTGGGCTCCAGCCATCCTCTTCTGGCAGTTCATTGTAGGGGTTCGAACAGTACGAGATGGTGAATGTTACATCCAGTTCTTCTCCAACGCCGTGGTTACTTTTGGCACTGCCATCGCTGCTTTCTACCTGCCTGCGGTCATCATGAGTGTGCTGTACTGGCAGATCTCCAAAGCCAGCCGTAGCCGCGTCAGGAGAAGAGACAGTTGCAGAGGGCCGGGATTCGACCAGGAGAGTGGAACCCGGGCTCTCTCGGTCAACGTTGTGAATGGAGAGCAGAACAAAGGAACGGAGGATATGCAAAAACAGAACACTGTTGGTTTTACTGCTATTATAGGTAAAGTCGCATTGATTGCATTAAAATGCTTTGGACATAAACGCGAGGCATAAGATAGACACACCATGTACAGTACAATGAAATGTTTCTTTTCGCATATCCCAACTTGCTCAAGGACCCAACAGTGTAGCGGAGTGTAGCAGAGCCTGGATTTGAACCCTCAACCTTTGGGTTCCCAGCCGGGAATGGACCTGACAATCATTCATTCAAACATTCTCATTCTCTTACAAATGTAGAGCAACAACTGCAGTACCAGTCAAAAGTTTGGACACCTTTTTCAGTGTTTTTTATTTATTTATTTTTATTTACTTTATAAGAGCAGCTGAAAGGATTCACAATGAAATACATTTTTCAAAATGCCAACTAAGTGACGATGCCTAAATGGTAACAAACTGCAGATTAGAGAAACAGTAGACACATTTAATGTCAATCACCTTAACCTTGAATGAGGAACAGTTATGCCGAAGTCATTATTATTTAATTCTGTTATAATAGATTTTTGTTTTACAAACTAACATTTAACAAATCTATTGCATTGAATATTATATGGAATATTTTCAAATAGAAAGTCCTTTGAATTGTGGTGTAATTTGAAAAAAAGATTTTAAGATGTTTTTTTCCTCAGGTGAGGACAGAGAGAGTGAGAACGACTCCACATCTGGCAGTGCCGTGGCCTCGTCCAATCAAAGAGAGGAGGAGGGGATTTCTAACAGCGAAATGACAAACGTTCCGAATCAAACTACGGCGCAAGTGAAAACCGGCCATGTCAAACTGCTTTGCTTTGGAAATTCTTCCCAAAACGTCCCACATAGCAGCTATAAACCTACAAATCAACAGAGCGGCCATCACAAAGAGAGGCAGAGTCTGGTGGCCCTGATCCTCATGCCCCCACACAGGAAAAAGAAAAAGAGTGGGTGTTCCAGAGAGAAGAAAGTTACAAAGACCATCATGGCCATCCTTTTGGCCTTCGTGATTACTTGGACCCCGTACAATGTCATGGTGTTGATCAACACTTTCTGCTCTTTCTGTATCCCTAATTCCATGTGGGTTTTGGGCTACTGGCTCTGCTACATTAACAGCACAGTTAACCCGGCCTGCTACGCCCTGTGCAATGCCACTTTCAAGAACACCTTCAAGCAGCTGTTAATGTGCAAGTATAGAAACATTCGAACAACCAGATAAACCAAGCTTTTAAGGTTTTGCAATGTTTGAACGTTTATTGTAAGATTTCAGACAGCTTTAGGTTCATGTTTATTAAAAAAATGTCAAAGTAACATCAGGGCAACGCTGTTTATGAAAACATACTTTTAGATTTTAAAATCACATTGCAGAACTTTGATGTCTTAAATGGGTTTGTTGTGGCTTTTGTTACATGTATTTAAGCATCAATATAATAATTATTGTTTGAATAAAATATGGAGATTGATGATACCCAAAATTCAGTTCATTTTATTAGTCAAAGCAATATCATTTCAGTAAGAAATGATGGATTCAATTTGCTTGTTCTCCTTTAAAAACAAATAAAACCCAATAACTCTTAAGTAATATACATGGGCAAAAATATGGAAAAGTTGATTCAATAAGTGTGAATGAACTCTGGTGACCTGCTCTTGACCATAAGCGTTGAACACATTTAGATGGATTTGGAACAAAGATAGTGAGCTAGGTCTTCTTAATAGACTAGCGCCTGACCTCACCCAATATCACTTGACTGAATTATTTCTTCTGGCTGCTTGTGTTAAGGCTCGACCAGTTCCAACTGGGAATTGCACTTAACATGAACAAACCACACGACCTCACCAATGCTTTTACTTCAAGGAAACGAGCAAATATTCTTAAAGACAGAGCGATACTGTACGATACACTGTATGAATCTCAGTGATGCTTGGTATATAGATAGCTTGGCTGTTGTTTTGTTCGTTTTTGTTTTCCAGTGAACCGTTCCTGCTTTATTTTTTTCATTTACCTCTGTGCTGACAGAGCCTGTCATTAGCTTTTTCTTTACTTTTGTGTACAGACCATGTGAAGGACGGAGCTTTTTGATGTTGTTTTAAAATGGCAAATCAAGTAGGGGATCATCGTTGATATTAATACAAAGTAAAAATAAAGGAAAAAAAGCAATGTCCCTTATAACAAAAGTCTAGTATTTTATTCACTACAGGTTTTTTGTTCTGTTAAATTTTTGCCAAACATTAAGATCATGTGCCACTTAATTCAAAGAAAGATCATAATCATATTTGTATAACTAAGTCGCAAAAGCATCTCTTTAATCTGATATTAAGCACTTTCGCCCCCTGTAAAATTACCTTTTTAAAAACAGTTTATTTTTTGCAACAATTCTTTTGAAGCATATCCTTTTCCTGAACGATCAAGAAAATCTTGATATTTCTTGGTTTTGAACCATAATCATGTGCACATGAGAGATCTTAAACTGGGAGTGGAGCAATTAAACACACAATTTAGTGCTGCAAGATGCAATTTGAGAAAGCAGCCCTTTTAAACCAAACTTTTTTCTCTAAGCTCTGCTTTTAGGAGAGATAAATAGACCAATAAACTTGTTTATTCAAATGTTTTTTTTACCCCACACATAAAAGAATTGTAAGATGGAGTGAGACTTGTTTGATCCATTCAATCTCTTTGATTGATCAGTATCTGAATCCATATTCTTGCTGTCTGTTATGGTGTACAATTCATCATCAGTTACTATTATGTTTTGCAGACTCTAGATTCCATCCCACACATTTATAAATATAAAAAAAGAATGCCATTTCAAAAACAATTTTAATTCTATAGCATAGGAAAATAGACATCCAAATGTTTTCTTACCAATAAATTGACTGTATATTCTTTTTTTCTACAAAGCTTTAAATTGCATAAGTTCAGCTTAATAAGAAGGAATGATAAACATTTTGTTTTAAAAAAAACATGATAAAACTGTTTACTTTAAACACTGATTCATATTCATAAGAGCATTAATAATGCTCTCAAGATGAGGCTAATACTTTAAGGCATTGACAAAATGTTTTGTCTGTATAATAAACGATAAGCTGTTTCTGAACTGCTCCATAAAACACCCTAAAAGAATTAAGACTATCAGCTTACTATTAAAAGAGCATTTTAAAATATATGCTGTTAAACAATATTACTGAAGGGTGTTCAGCGATCTTATTGCATAACACTCCACTACTAACTGTTTCTTCATATTTCACAATAAAGACATGGTGACAAAATTGTGAGGTAGCAAAAAGTCAAGTCATGATGCTTGATCGGGCATCACCTAACTCGTTCACCCTCGGTCATTTCCCAAAGCCCCAAGTTCAGCACTTTAAGGCACGGAAGCTGTGTTATCCGCTCCAGTCCCCTTTTGGTGATTTTGGTGCAGCCGTACAGATCGATCCCGGTCAGCTGGGTCAAATGATCAGCAATGAGTTCTAAGCCCTTGTCCGTAATGCGCACACACTGCCCGATGTTAAGCGTCTTCAACTTGTGCATCTGCCGCACCATTCTGTTGATGCCATCGTCGCTGATGTGGCAGGAGCAGAGTGAAAGCGACTTCAGCTGGTACAGTCCCTGGGCGATGTAAGCCAAGCTCTGGTCGCCCACTTTGTCGCAGAACGAGACATCCAATCCGAACAGTCGAAGTGACCCCATGGACAGATGCATGATTCCTGTATCACTGATGTTATCACAGGAACGCAAGTTCAACGTCCAAAGCTGGGCCATGTTGGACAGATGAATCATTCCGGCATCCGAGATTCCTCCACAGAAGCTCAGATTCAGGACTTTTAGCTTGCTTAGACCCTTCGAGATGTGCTTTAGTGACAAGTCTGTGAGTTTCTGACAGTCCTGTAAGGTGAGATGCTCCAAGCCGAGGCAGCCCTCGGCGGCACTGCGGGTCATTCCTGCCAGATGGCCGATGCCCACATCAGAAACGTGTCGGCAGCTGCGGAGATTCAGACTTTTGAGTCTGTGCAAGCCCCATGCAATTAGGAGCAAACCGGTGTTGGTGATGTTGCTGCATCCACCAAGCTCCAGGAACTCCAAGTTCTTCAGGTACTGTGCAATTCGGCCAAGACTGGAATCTGTGATCTGCTTGCAGAGACTGAGATTGAGGATCTTCAAGCAAGGAATGTCCTGTACGAACGCGTGACCAAGTCCATTGTCCGTTAAATTGTAGCATCCACTTAGGTTGAGGCTCTCGATGTTTGGCATACCCTGGATGACATAACTTAGACTTCGCCTGAGACTCAGGATCTGCACTTTTTTGATTCCTCGGCTCTGTAGACTGGGGAACAAGGAGGGGTTTGCTCTTCTGAGGTGTAGCTTGGCTTCCACACCTCTCCACACTGACTTGTGGTAAGATGCCTCTCTCCAGGACACGCAAACCTGCGCCACTCGGCCTTTACCTTTAACATCTAGATAGCTGAAGATCATGGCCAAGATTTCTGGAAAGAGGCTTGAAACGTGGGTCTCCATTTCAGCCAAACTTAACGTCTACTCCACCTGGTAAAGTTATTCAGCAGCCCAAGCATTTAAACATCGCCAGTATAGTTCGGTCCTTGTTCAAAATGCATATTGGCGCACTTGTTACAGCGGATCCGCAAACCACCTAATAACACTCGATTCACGAAGTACCAAGTCAACGTCGGTAAAGCTAAGCTAACAAACAAGCTAGCTTTACCGCTGTTACACAGACGGCTTTTTCAAAGTCCCTTTTTTTCCTCCGAATGCTATAAAGTGTTCAATTAAACACCTGTACTTTTCAAACTGTGCGTGAAAAGTACAACATTCAACTTAAAAGTATTAAAAAACAAACAAACTGCTTTTGGCGATGCGGAATTAACACAGACACTTCCCGGCCATTACGGTTAGAGCTGGGGTCCGTTTCAAATCACACAACGCTTTCTATACTAATGACCATACAGACTTCCACATAATGACTCCCGCGCCCTATCAAGTGCACTTTACATTTGACCTGTCTGCATTTGCAACGCAACGTTTAACGACTAACTTCCGGCAGTCTTTGTTTGCCTCAGCGAGTCTATTTACACTAAAACACCATTTTAAACATATAAAAAATGTCCGAATTTTGCGATTAATAAAATAAATAGAAACAGTTTTGTGGACCTTTATATTGGAGTTTCTAACAAAACGATAGTCACTCCATAGAATAGTTCACTAGACACTACTAGTGCACTTCTAAATATGCATTTGACAGGAACCATTACCATTTTGACCACCTTAAAGCTCCAAAGCCTTTTACTAAAAATAAGAAAAATATGGAATTCAATTGGAATTCTGAGAAATTGCAATTCAATGCAATTGAAACACAAAGGAAAACACACACAAACTTGGATGATATATAATTAATACATTTATAAAACTATCGGCCTAATGAGATGAGAAATCCTGTATAAGAATTTTTTTCCCGCCTTTCCTTCCTGATACAACCCTTCCTATTTATCCAAGCTTGAGGCCGGCACCATGATATGTAACTGTGGCGGTTCCCTACAGGACACTTTAGTCCAGCCCAAAATGAGATGATGGTGCCACCCTAAAGGAATTACCAAATAAACATCCCAAATCAGCCAAATCAATAATGAATTCCATTCTGTACCACAACTAATGTGTTAATGGGTCAAAAAGCAAATCAACAGAAAACACAACGAATCTAAATTATTTAGTACAACGTGTTTAATCAAGTATAACAAAAAAACTATACAGAGAAAACAACATTTAAAAAACACAAACATTAAACATTCTTTGTTCAAAAGTAGGCTACAATGCACAATGTAAAATTATCCAGGATCAATCAGCTACCAACAAAGATCGTTTGTTGCAAAACACAAACAAAACATCTTAAAAATTGAACAATTAGGTAAAAAAAATGTCAGAACTAAGCATTATTAATACAGTGAATAGTTAAAATGACAAGTTTTTACACAATCATACAAACTTGTAGCTATTACAAGGACTTCATAAATGTGACCAAAAGAATTTAACATTATTATTATTTATTTAAAAAAGTCTCTGTACAACCAAACTTGAGATCCATATACCCTTATATCCACCAATCATTCATTTTATTGACAGGTTGTGCTGATCACATTTTCAATCTAATACAGATCCACTTTATGATCATTATCATTTTTATATTAACATTAGAATAATTCACAGTTTAAAATGTGTCAGTGAGTTATCTGGAGAAAATCCATGCATGGCGTTTATCTTTTTTTCCCAATCCAAGTTAAAGTTAAATTGATGATTTATTTGTCTAACACCTTAACTGCTGCACTATGACCAGTATCATTAAGCTGTTATAATAGTTTAATAATCAGTTACGTTTCTTTCAAAATATTATTCAATCGGATTCATTTAGATATGCACGTCTAGTTTAGATCAGTATTCAGACTGCAGAATAAGTTATACCAGTTCATAGTCTATTCTATATCTATTCTTATTTCAGATAACACACACATTTTATTATTGTTGTAATAGTTCTAAATACATTAGATTTTTGTAATGTAATACATAAAAATAAATACAGTTTTCAGTTATATATAATTATTTGGCCCAACACTGTCCAAAGGTGTGATTGATCCAAAGGTGAATGGGAGGATTGTTACTACTCTGTCATAGACCCACATCATCTTCAGGGTGTTTCCATCTTTTTTAGATCCAAACTGAAGTTTTATTTTAAATATAAATCTACCTAAGCGTATCTTTAATTCCCTAATGTTATCCTAGTTATAAAATCTCATACGGGTCAACACAACAGCATGACACTGTCATGGCAAACAATGTGTTGGCACCCTATCTAGAGTGTTTCTGTAGACTGTCAAAGCAGAGCTGTTTAATATTTAAGGTAACAATAAAGTGTAAAAATACATACATAATATATCATGGCAGTCCTGGGATTCCAAGGATTTCTACAACTGGTGATATATACAGTGCAACCAATACTGTTCATATATTAAAGTAATTTACCATTGTGATATGGACTCTATGCTAGTAAAATTAGTATGAATGCAGTTCTTAAAACCGAAATGCAGTTCTCAAACAGCAAGCTTTACACTGTCACAGTCTTTATGTATGCTGAGAAAAAAAACCAAAAGTCCTGCATTTGAGGTTTAAGGGGCCACATTGGATTTTTTCTGCAAGCTTCTCTAAGCCCATGGCAATGAGAGCTTACACAGCACTAGAGCAGCTTAGCCCTTGTGCCAACTGCCTCTAATGTTTACTAGACATTATAATTGGGGTTAAATTGATTATATCTATAATTTCAGATTATGTTGAAGTGTTTCCCAGCATAAAGAAACCTTTACTGACCAATGCTGAAAATTTATATTTGAGTGGGTGCGATCAAACAATCTCTATTCCTATGGACATAAGAATTCCTCAGCTGTAGATCATAATAAAAGTATTTTAGTCATTTTTTCACCGAATAAATCCTTTAAGTTGCTGAATTTACATCCAATTAATACGATATTCAGAAAATCCCCAGTTATGTCTATTAAATGTCTCTCCCATATGTGTATGTTTAACTGCATAAATGCATGATTTTGATGATCGATGCTAGATGGGGTGCACCAAACATGCATTTTGTAATAATAAGTAAGTATATACTAAGTAAGTTGTTAATATATATTTTATAAGTCCTTGGCATAGAAGACAATCCCATACTATGTATTGTGAACATCATAATAATTAAACCCTTTACAAATGACAATCATAATATTAAATGTCAGTTTGGCACGTGGTAATGGGTAGTGTTGTGAACCCGATTGTAAAAAAAAAAAAAAAACATTCACAGCTTGTCGAAGAAACGCAGAGTGCATCGAAATCAGCTGGTTTTTCTGCCTGTGCCAAAAGACTCCGACCGACAATGAGAAAAGTCTATGAAAATCCCGTCCTGATCAGACTCCACCGAGTCCATGCCTTGCATGACAATGGTTTCTGGGCTGGAAGAGCAGCTTGTGGGTGAGGACAGGGTTTTCTCAGTCTCAGATATAGACGACTGGGTGTGTAAAAGTCCTGTAGAGTTGTGGATGAAGATGGAAGGAGGTATAAGTGCTGGCTGTGGCATGGTGGCTCGTTTCGTTGTAGGTAAAGATAGCTCGTGGGAGTTTTCCACAGAGAGTCTGGGAGTCGAGCTTGTCTCAATGCTGATAGAAAGTGGGAAGCCTGGCTTCTCTATACAAGAGGTGACCTCACAGGCAGAGTGCCGTCGGATCCCTACGCTACCTACCGAGCCTACCTCGGAGTCATACTCTGCCACGGGTGTAAGCATGGGGATGTTGTAGCTCTTGGAGCGCACCACCGGGTTGATGGAAAGGATGTCTGCAGGCTTGGCCCAGCTCCAGCGTGTTTCTGTAACATTATGGAGAATTATATGGTTATTAAATTACACATGCATGAATGTTGAGCCACATATTTGGACCAGGTTTAGGCCACTAATTTTTGTAAAATTCTTTAATTCTTATTTTATGTATAATATTTTGCACTTCTATTCAATGTTGGATAAAGAAATCACCACCATTAAACGCGTTCTATAAGCATCTTTGGGTTCGGGAAAAGCACTATATAAATGTTATATATTATTATTATGAATTAATCCAAATTTCAGCTCTTGTGTAACAAAATGCAACATCAAATCTGAATCAGGTTTCTCACCTATAACACAGGAACAGTGGGCGGCGTCACAGTCATGTGCACACAGGCCGTGCGTACCCAGGTATGGTGAAACCACCTTCTGTAGGAGTGACTCCAGTTTAAGATATTCCTCCGTCACACCCTGCGATTCATGGACACCCTGTACACGATTTCCCATACAGCATAATCACTCATTAGGATCCACAGAAGGCATTACATTGAATAAATAAGTTTGTTTTGTACCTGTAAGACTAGAAGCATTTGGATAATGGAGGGGGGGATGCGAGCACGTGGTCGTGACAGAGCCTCGTCCAGTTTCATGTTTAGTGTGATGGTGTTCCTGAAGAGCAGCAGAGCCAGCTGTCGAACCGATGGCTCTTTTCCCTGAGTGGAACAACACAGTGTTCAGTAAACCACGCTCTAAACAGGAATCATTGTCTTCTACAGCAGGACTTAAACAAGCTCACGGCTTAAATACGTGTTGCCAGATAGTGCAGGATGTCTCAAAGCTTGTAAAGAATTAACATTTGTGTTATGGCACAGTAGTCTAAGCACCTTGGTGTCTTGAGAGACTTGTGAGCATCTCATAACCTTTTACATTGACATTTTTAGCAGGCACAATAATAAAAAGCAACTCTATATACTGGGATTAAGGGCTCTGTTTAAAAGCCCAACAGTTACCCATTGACCACATATACTGTTGTCCTGAATTACCCATAAACTATTAATAAACAAGACGTTACACTTTAACATGAACTTGATGCGAATACAATTTCATTTCTATAGAAGATATTTGAAACAGGGTCTACTGTGTCGTCTAAGGGTTAGGATCAGAGGGTTAGCATTTTATACAAGACTAGATCAAATGGAACTGACTACCTGTACTGGGTGAAAAACGGCTTGTAGCATCGACAGGACATCACAAAAGAAAAAGTCCCAAGTCTCAGCCAAAGAGTCGAGTAATTTCTGACCTGCAATGAAATGTTGTGTGTTAATGCCACAAATGATTACATAAGTTATGTGTGATATTTGAGGAATTTAGTTGAATGACCTTCATAGAATCTTATCTTGTCTCTCAGAATGATCATGCCTTTGGTTAACAGCTGGTTCTGGGGGGGGGAAGAAGCAAAATAATCACATATAGAACAAAGTGGAAAGCTGTTGAACGGGTTACTGAATAAGAACATGGTCTTAAACATGCATCACCATGTCACCGTACCTGCAAATACTCCGTAAAAAAAGAGCCCAGTTCAGTCTTCAATAGCTGCCTGGATAAAAACAAAAACAGGTCATGTGATGCACAATATAAGCTAATGATTATTAGAAATCAGTATCAATACAAGGTATACATAACATAACATTGCATTTAGCCGACGCTTTTATCCAAAGCGACTTACAATGAGCAGACAGGGTTAAGGGTCTT
>JAOTRQ010058892.1:0-13887 GCA_028565875.1 Hoplisoma paleatum | reverse complement strand
CGACCAATGGAATTTGGCCGACTAGTAATTTTTTCGGTCGACCAACGACTAATCGATTATTTGCGGACAGCCCTAGTTATTTACCAGTTACTTATTTACTTATTTACCAGTTGGGATATTTTTTTAAAAACGTTTACAGATTATGCTTTTACAAGAACTTAGTGGTTGCCCAGGCCTGCTAAAATCCTAGAGTTTAATTATTGGTACTGACATGTTACACAGATTGATTAGCTGTCTGAGGGTAGAACATATAGTCGCTCTTTTTAAACAACGTCGTTCTGTTACAAACCAAGTTGTGTACATTGTGATTAGTGATAGTTTTAGTAAAATTTTATAAAGATCATGTTAATAATTTCACTCGTTTGTTACAAAATGTCAGTTATGTCAATTTGTAAATAATTTTATTTTACAAATGAAACAACTATTTAAATATTTTGTTATACTATTAAATACAAAGTCTACATGTTCCAACTTGGAATCATTATCCTTAATTTAATAAGCAATAAGTTGTTTAAATTTTTGGCTTCCATAGCTACCTTCAACTTGATTTATTTTATATATGTTCGTTCTTTCATATAAAATATTCTGTACACACTCTGCCCTAGTCTCTTGCAGACTGAAACCAAGAGTGATTTTGGTTCTGTTCATGCCATCAAATGAAAAGTTTTCCAAACCATTCTGAGAATGAGTATAATCTTAATGGTGCTTCTGATTGTCTGTTCACATCAACTAGACTGCGTGAAACGTTTAGTTGCTTTTAAAGTCATTGGATTAATGCCAAAATTTTGTCCTCCGGGTGCTGAGCATTTCAGGAAGTAAACAGAACTGTGGGCAGGTCTGGACCTAGAACTTCAAGCTGATTGGAGAATCAAAAGAAAGGTTGAATCCTGTTTTAATTGACGGCTATTTTTAGATCTATATCACCTAACAACTTCATGATATGGAAATAAAATTATTGAGTAGAACCTTGGGAATCCCTTCATGTATACATGAACTAATCTAGTAGAAGGAAGGTCCTTTTCCAGATAACTCAACTTCTTTAGAAGTATGTGTGAGTGCAAGGTGACTGTGGCACCCCAGAAGTTGAGAGATGAAGACCTTGTTTAAGTTCCTGCATGGAGTCAGGATTTGAATCCATTTTCTCATAGTTAAAACATAACTTGGAATCCTGAAGATAAATGACTATGTAGCAGAAATATATATAAAACACATGATATGAATGTTAACTGCGTTAAACAGAAGCTTGTTTTAAATCCTGAATAGTATTTGACTTGAGTAACAAAGAACACACAGATTTATATTTTCTTAAAAAAAAAGAAAAGAATTCCATGTATTTCTTTACAGTTGGGAAAAAAACACAGCAGTCATAGAGCTCGAATAATGCAGGCAAGTTTACAACTCATGTTTCATCAAAATGACATAAAATGCACATAAAAATGTAATTCTTTCAGTCTCAAAAAAACTTGTAACGTTAGTTTTGCCAATACCTTTGATTTTAAAAGAACATTGCCAATACAAAATTCGGGTATGAAAAAAAGGGAAATAACTATATATATATATAAAAAAAGTAACAAAAAACAAAACACTACATAAACATTCCCAATGCTCCGGAGTAAACAAACACCTTTCCAGCATAAATGCTCATCATCGATAAGTGGTGATAATTCTATGACTCCGAGAAAACATATGTTTAACTCAATAATGTGGACATTTATGATGGTGTTCTGTGGGTCCATTAGAGCTGCAGAGCACAGAACTGCTGATAAACAGCTAGGATGTGATGATCCAGCTCGGCTGTGAACAGTAAGTTCTCCAGAGTGCCCATGTACTGCTGAATGATCACATGATGCTACCAAACACACAGTGACATACAAGTTAAAAAGCAGTCAGCCAAAGAAAACACGTGATTTCAAAATGCAATTAAACACCAGCATAAAGACAGCAAACCTTTTTAATTCAAACATTTAGAATTTATATTCTAATACAGAATAATAATATAAAAAAAGGTTATAGTAAATGTACATTTTTAAAGTGGCTGCACTCAGACTGGAAAACTGCAAATTGGCTTTACTAAATTTATTAAATTAAATAAAGACCAAGAATCGACTCCCAAAACAGATATTTAAGTGATACATGTAGCTTTTACTTCTGCTGTTTTGGATTATATTTACAAATTAGTTTAGCAGTTGTGCTGATTCTGTCCCACAAGCGGTTGTAAGTGTAAATAAGAGTTTTCTTTTTTTTCACACACTATTTTGAAGCCATCAGTTTTAAAGTTTCTATCACATGAACATCTTGTTTGAGCATCCAAAAAGGTGGAAATCAGATGGCGATAAATGGATAGATAAAATAAATAATAGATAGCAGATAAAAATCTCAGACACTGAGAAATATGGACCCTCCCACCCTACAATTTCCAACCAAAACATCCAAAGATCTCTTTATATTTTTATAAAAGTATAGTAGAGTAAATCTTAAGTACCATGAGGAAGATCTGCTGCAAGCGTTCCACGCAGTTTTTGTACCAGTAGGTGTTGATGTCCATGCTGCTTGTTTCACAACGAACCAGATGTTCGGTTAGCATCATGATGAAGCGCTGAACATACAGGATTAGAATCAGTCAAACCATTTTAATTGAGACAAACTGCTCGCAAGTTTCTGTTATACCAGCAATACCAGCATGTGTCTGTTTTGAGAGTAAGCTCCACAGCTAAGCTAAACTTACCTGGAAGATGACCAGAAAAAGATTCTTCTGTTCACTCTGAGCTGACTCCACTTTCTCCTGCAGCCTCTCAATCTGCTCTTCTAGCTGCCCATCTTCATCTTCACTGTTCTTCTCCATGTCTTCTTCGTCACCGCTGTCCTTCTGCTACAGACAAAGATTTTGTATTATGCATTTTATTCATCGGAATAACTAATCATGTATTTCTTTAATCATGTCCTTTAACACAAGCCCATTTTGTCCACACACACACACACACACGCACACACACGCACACACACACACAAGTATATTTGTGTTCATGTTTGCTTTAACCAACGTTTACATCGCCAGCCATTTTATTTATTTAAACTTGTAACATCATCATTTACACTTTGACAAATTTGTGTTTGTGTGATAAATGACTGTTTCCTGTAAAAAAAAAAAAGTTGCCTCTTTCAGCACAGTTATGGGTATTTTTTTTCATCTTCAAATTTGCCTGACCTGCATGGTTTTGGACTGGGGGAGATCTGTAAACAATTACAATACATACATATACATGTAAGAAATACATGAGTATATGAATACAAGTTATGTATTAATGTTGTAGGCATTGTGAGTGGTATAGTAGTGTATTATGCTTACATACACATGACTGGCTTTCTCAGAAAAGGGTTGCTGGGGTACTGCAATAGTTTAATTAAATTCCCCTAGACAATAAATTGCAATTGCTGACTCGTGTTACAAACCAGTGTTCACCCTTTAAGTCTGTTAAACTGAGGTTTCACTGTAAAAATAATTTTACTGTAGTAAAAAAAATCCCAATCCATTATTAACGTTATTGCTTCACATATGTGCCGTTTTAAGAAAATTATTTTGGGCTTGCAATAAATTATGTAAAATCACAAACTGACTAATAAATCATCATAATAAATCATCACGAACATTGATGTCGTAAATGCACTGCAAAGTAGTTCACCAGCACAAGGACGTAGCGTTTGTGATGCTTCTGTGTCCGATTTTAGAGGTGAGAAAAAAGATAGCTGTTGTAGATTTTAGCTGTTCAATATTTAACAAAGAATATGTCAAGGCACTGTCAAATGTAGATAGCAACCATGCGCACTCTATAGTTTTAGTGGCTATCGTACTCCCCTGTGTGGTCTCTAATCCTAGGGTCTGCGACATTTAAATAGATAGTATGAAAATTGATGCACATCAAGCTACACAAGAAATCTGAATCGCGATGGCGTCAAATTTAATGCAGAATATAAATTGTTCTTTAAGCATCGATTAAGCTGTACAAGACCTTTTTGTGCTGCTGTTTCTCAAGCTTGTCCTTTGCCTCCTCCAGCTCTTTCTGGATCTTCTGGACATGTTTGTTCATTTTTCGAATGGTTGAATGCAAGATTTCCCAAACGTAGAGCCTGCCGCACCAGACACAATGTGTTAGAACCCTCAAGGTAAAAACAATATAATCATTATAAAATGGTTTAACACCTGGTAAAATCATGAGCCATGTCCTGAGAGAAGATCCATGTGGCTACAGCAGCACAGTCCACGATCTGTGTGCGAATCATCTTATCCACCAGGACAGAGATCATCTAAACACACCAAATTATCCGTTGGTTAAAGCTAGCTTCATCACCATTGATATAGTTATACCAACACCTGGTGCGAGATGTGTGGGCTAATATAGTCATGTGATTATTTATTAAAGCCCCCTGTTTGAAATCTCAATCATTTTAATCTTAAATCAATCTAAATTAGAACCGGTTCTAATGGTCAAATCATGTCTTTATTGAAATACTGGAGGTTTCGAAAATCATCATCACAATCTCAAAATTACCACAAATGAAAAGATCATTTGTGTAGCTGACCTCTGGGTGATTTCTCCAAGCCTCATAAACCACTCGGAGAATGTGCAATTTCCCTTCATCACTTTCAGTCAAAGTTTTAAGCACTTCATGGAACCTAAAAAAATGGAAAAAAAACATGAACACAAGAACCTGCTCTTAAACTAAGAGGCATTTTGTTTGGGAAGGAAAATAATCGCATCTAATTTCTGTGTGCAGGTTATCTTCATCCTTGTCTCAAAATATCAACAAATTTATAATGTTATAAGCCTCAAACGGACATCAAAAATCAAATAACCTGATGGGAGGTGGTCTTTAAATTCCTAATATAAACCTCTACATTAACAGGTTCTTTAAGCACATGCTAGTAACCACAGCAGTTATTAAAGAACAGTAGCTTGTAAATTAGCAGCTTGCTGTGCCAATCAAGGTTTTCCATACTGACCATTTTTGAGGGACAAGCAACTGCTCTACTCCAGAGACAAACATTTTTGCACATATTCAATACAAATTATTTATTCCCCCCCCAACCCTCGCTCTGTTTTTTGTCTGTGTCTCGTGGTCGCTCTCTTGCTTATAGGCAGCATGTACTGTAATACCCATCTGATTGTCTCTCTCTCTATCTCCTTTTCCTCAGTCAGGCTCTTTCTGTCGCTGGCTCGCTCTCTGTCCCCATGTCTCTCTCTCTATCTCCTTTTTCTCAGTCAGGCTCTTTCTGTCGCAGGCTCGCTCTCTGTCCCCATCTGTATCTCAATCATTACAGCTCTCTTAGGCATGATCAGGTTTGTGCGTGTGCTTCCTCCATGCAGGATGCATTACATTACCAAAATCTATAGCAAACACTGACAGACACACACTAGCCAGATATATTATAGATTTTTTAATCCTTCAGTGTTCGAATTCTAATAAAAATACCATCCACATTGCCCAGTGACAACAAAATGTAAGATGAGGTTTAAATCAAGCAGAAAGCAAAATGTGATTCAATTATTCAACTGCACCATGTAAGGTGAATCAAACACAACAAGGTAGACCACAAACATATTTCCTGGTGCGCCCAACATGTTGTTTGAACAGTTCTTTTTATAAGGTTATGTAAAAAGATTTTGTAATTACTTTCTTGTTATAAGACAGTGACCGTTTTTATCCACCTGTGTGGCAGCAATACGTTTCCCCCTGCTCAAGTTACTGCTAATAATTTGAATTTCACCAAAAAAGGAGGAAAGCTCTCTGGAATAAAGCACTTACTTAGCAAGCGCGCTGAAGGAGTGGCTGAAGGACTTGGCAGCTAGATGGAGCAATGTCTGCAGGAATACATCTATCTTGAGTGGGTTGAAACTATCACCCTCATCTGGAAACACAGTGAAATTCTTTGAGGCTAAAATCTGAAACTGCTTCATCTAGCCAAAAGCAAACAGCAGAGAGTGTATGGGCTACAATGTAATGAATACATTTTAACAAATAACAATATATTTGATTTTAATGTCCTTTACAGCTTGCAGTTGAATGAAAAATGACAAACCATCGTCGTCATCCTGGTTAGGATTTGGTACTTCTTTTAGGATCGCAAGAATTTCATCATTTGTGGCCCGACTCTTAATAGCATTTGCTACCATTACGGACACCGCGAATCCAGGCAATGATACAGCTGTAAAAACAGAATTCATTAATCCACTTTCGGTTGCCATTCACATTATATAAGGCATCACCAACATGTCAATTTACTTAAATCTTAAATAAAATTTAACAGCACAATGAGTAAACTAGAGTGGTGTGATTAAAGGTATATAAAGGTTTCTCAGCTAATCAAGCTTACCATTATTTTCCTCATTGTATTTGTACTGAAACAACGGTTCAGGAGGGATTAAAGCTGAAAAACTAGCAGGCACAATGTCCACTATCCGCTGGTGATAGGACAGCCTGTAAATAAAAAGAAAATGCAATTCAAATTATTTAACATTTGCATCAAAGTTTATCTTCCTTTTATTATTATCCAAAAAATGTAGAAACACCTTTACCTCATACATTTTTCCAAAACTTCCTTGACAAATTTAGGTTTGGGTTTTTCAAAGTCCACAGTTAAACAATCAGACCTTGAGGGGGGTGGGGGGAATGCTGTTTAAACACTAAATAATTGCACAGTCTATTTATTTTTGGCACCACAAAGCACTTTAATAACACTCACCAGTCATCCCAACTCCATCGAAACTGAAAGTTGCTCAGATGGTGAGAAAACCAGTTGATTAATCTAAAACAAAAAAAGTTTCAAAAACTGAAATGTCATTTCAAATGATCAGAAAGCAGTCTGCTTGTGGGTTAATCGATTGCAGATCTCACTCACCTGTCTACACAAGTTGTGTTCATAGTGTCCAGTCGCATATACATCATCTCTGTAGCTTGTGCGAGCTTAATGCAACGTAAACTTAAGGTATAAACGTCATGTACAATCATTGTGGCTTATATCACTTATATCAATATAATCACTTATAACAGTAGCTTTAACAAAACTAACCCACTTGTGCTGAGATTTGGGGTTTGTTTTATCAGACTGTTAACCATTTACACAGACATGGGGTCTTTACGTAAGCAGAGTCGGCGTTCTAGTTATGCACAAAAGTCGATTTGAATTCAACACTAACTGTACCTTACATTTGAGTGGATAACAAGAAAGCATCCGATGCTTCTATTGTGATAAAAAACAATTCCTGTTCTCACAAAAAAATAGTAGAGCGTTAATGCTAGAAGAGTAAAATGTTAACAAAGAAACCCTCACCGCCCTCTAGCGTTGTGGCAATGAATTACTTACAATGCATAAGACCTTAATGCGCAACTATTAACTGAAAACAGCTGCCACCAAAGTATAAATCTGCCTAAAAAATCCTTGCTATTGAGGCAGAAGTCTATGTAGGCATTAGACAGCAAGGGAGCTCATTAGGTTTCAAACCAACCCATTATATGTGGGTAATGGTAATGGCACTAATGTTTAAAATTATCACAAATCCAAGCATTATAAAAAGATACAACTTGTGGTAACGATCCAGGCTGCAGTTTGCAGAGCTCGATCAGTAATGCGGTGTACATGACATCGATGTAAGGAGGAGCGGGCAACCGGAACAGCTCACCAAAAATCACCTGGTGAAGTCATCAGTAATCATCAGCAATCATAATGATCAAGTAATTTAGAAATAGTTTAGATTTAAGCATAATAATTAGTTATAAACCGTTTAAATATAGTGAAGTTGTACACAGCCTACCTCAACAATATGATAGTTTAGAGGAATCTTGCTTTTTCCAGGATAGCTCAACAACTGAGCAGCACTAAAAACAAAAAGAAATTAATGTAAGTAAAGTGGCACTCTGGGTACACAGTGGTACATTATGCTAGATCTAAGCAGCTGCCATCAGCACACAATATAAGCTATGCTTGAGAAGATGGCTAAAGCTGGCATGGATAATCAGCCTGTGCAAAGTATTCAGTTCTTGCATTCAATTGCCTTTTATTTATGTTTTTAGACTGGTTTGTTTAAACCATAAACATAACGGAAGTCATTCATATTAATCGAATTAATGCAAAAAAGCATATATAAATGTTACATTTTATACATTTATACATTGTAGTCATCAGCACATTTACAGGACACCACTCTGCTACCTAATGCAAATCGCACTTCAACCTATAAATGTAGGTAAAAAGCTGAAGGACCCCATGAGGAAAGCCGCATTTCTTATTCTTGTCAAATATAATATCTAAGCATGTTACCATAACAGATTTTGTTAATAAAGCTCACCAAGTCTTTCTCTCCTTCCAGTGAGATTTAATGATGCAGTGCAGGTTCTCCTCAATCACAAATCTCTCTACAGAGTGACTGCCAGGCATGACGGGACCCTTCAATCGCACACAAACACAAATCTTATAAACTATAAACTAGGCCTATTCTAACATCATCTTAGCACATCATACATACACGTGCATCTTGTATACATGAACAATAACAATTATATACAACAATGGGCGAAATAAAAGTGCATAAAAATTCTGCACGTCTTTAAAAGGTCATTTTAAACCACTGCTTCTGGTCCAGAGCTTAGTACCTCAGGGGCATCAGTGTAGTCGAACAGGCGAAAGACAACGTGAGGCATGGGGTAAATGGCGTCATCGCTGTGAGCTGGCGGAGTGAATGGTGGCAGGTTGTGCTGTAAAGCCTCACACAGCACACTGTCAAAAGCGATGTATGGCCTCAGGATGTGGCGCTCCTGCCAGCGATCCTTTTTCAACTTCTGCACCTGAGCCCAGAGACAATCCAGATACTGCAAGAGAACCACAGAGAACATAGTGTTATAATTTAAACAACTACCTTATACCAACAAAATGTCTTATGACAACAAACAAATGTCTAGTTAAAAATGCAGTGTTTTTAAAAAACAGTAACCATGATATCATTTAAAGTTTCTTTGTACATTTTAACATGTAGTTAAAATAATAGTAAAATATTGGTGGGGAAAGTGTCAAATTTAGTACACTTTGGGTACGAAAAATCATAATAATCATTCATAAATATATAAATGTTTTTCTGTAGATGGTACATCAATTAATAAATCACCTCTTCCTGTGGATGAGGTTTTTCTGCAGTCCACACCTGCAACATGACCACATGAGTCTTTTGTCTCCTTCTACAACACACAGAAAATTTGATAATGAAACGTAAAACTTCATTCCCTTTAATCAGCTCTCAAATGCATCGAAATGCACCTTCTTATTTTTATAAACTACAAATAAACATGCAGTAAATACTGCTTAATACCTCTGTAACAAGTATTAAAATTTGCAATCGTAATCAAAATGTCTTTAATTTGTATGAAATTGGTTTCAAACATTTCGAGATAGAAAAAGAAAAGTGACGCACTTCAAATATCCATCAATCTGATTGAGAAGGCGGTCCATCTCTACATCCTTTTTCTCATAGAGCTCTTTGCCCACCCAGGGTAAACAGGAAAGAACAGCATATACATACCAGTCAGAGCGCACCTGTAAAATATTAGCTCTAGCTTAATGGCTTCCTCAAATACACAGAAATGAGAAAAAGCTCATGGTATATTTTTAATTGCACACTCAAACATTGAAACTTGGATTAGAATTAAAATACAACAAAACAAGTAATTTCACTGGCAATTAGATTCATTTCCAATTTGCGTTGTGCCCAGGTAGAGAAATGGGACGATCACAAAGAGCATAAGCTTTAGATTTTCAGCTGGGAACCATCATAGCCATAAGGATACAGAAACCAAAGAATTGTTGAACTGGTACCAAGCCCAGAAAATAGTAGGGCTTCATCAGGAAGGGCATCCGGCACAAAGCTCATACCAAATCAATAATTTTAGGTTCATATTAGGAGCCAGTTACCAGCATATTTCACCAGATGTTTTCTCTGTTGTTAGTTCCACCTGAATACACCAATATTACAGACATTTTAAACACACTAAATAGTTTAAAAACAACACTGATATACATTACCTGTGGAATATCCTCTTCCTGTATGACACTGACAAAGTTCTCAAACATGGCAAGCATGGATGGAGCTGCAATGACATGGCAGTTCACCAAGTCACTTAGAAAACGCACCTGGAAGCCAAACTGAAGCTTAGTAATGATTCAAATGTTTTATATGATTTGTTCTCATTTAAATGTGATACATACCAGGTAGACTGCTTCAGAATAAAGATTCGACTTCAGTGTTTCCTTAAGCTGTCTGATCATGAACTCCACAAATTCCCCACCAAAATTATAGTTTCTTGCATTTAAAAGACCGACCAGTGTTGTGTATACGGTTAACTTCTCTGGCAAAAGTCGAGCACTGTCAAAACGGTCCACAGTTGTTTTACACAATGTTTTACACGAACCACACATTGATAAAAGAGGTCATGAAAAGACTTACACTGCGCACAAGATCCGCAAGATTTTGTTCTTGTAATTAGGAAGATCTGCCTCCAACACGCCTGCAAGGCCTTCTAAATTACTCTCCAATGAGGAGGTACTCTTGACAAGGAAAAGGAAAAATAGGTTGCTGAATTTGAAGGTGTAATGATTTCTTATGTATTTTATTAATTAATAAATTTGTAATTAATGTCCTGTTTGGTATAATCAATTGTAACTGCAACAAAGTATAATCACCATAGTCAGTTATTTAAAAACAGCTTAATCCCAGTGTTGAAAAACAGACAAATGCAAACAAACTCAAAACTGACATACAGCTAAAATGTTCAAGAACCCCCATTTTATACTAAAATCAAATCAAATAAAAGTTTTTGTCACATATACAGTTTTACACAGTACAACCGGCAGTGAAATGCTTTGTAACTACTCCATCTGAACACTCGAAATTACGGTTAACAAGCTACAAAAATAGATATAAATGAAAACAATAATTGTAAACATTAAAGTAAACTTTTTTATAAAGACACGGTATATTAAAATAAAGTGACTGTTGTTAAAGTGACTTAGTGACCATGAATGTCCAAGTATTTATAAAATGACATTGTTAATAAAGTGTCCCAGTGTTGATAATAAAGTGTCCAATTAGTGGTGAAGTGATGAAAAATTCCTATAGCTGATTTCCATTTAAAGTCTGAATAGCTTGTGGAAAAAAGCTCCTTCTCATTCTCTCGGTTTTGGTTTTCAGGGCGTGAAAGCGCCTCCCTGATGGTAACAGACTACATACTACAGTATGAAGAATGACTTTCTTTCTGAACTGTTGAAATGTTTCTAAACATTTAAATGCAACATAAAGGATGAAAGACAAAAGGTGTAAACCACCGAATTACTTTTTCTCCAACTCTACATATCAGTGACTCAAGTCGATCCTCAATCTCAATGGGCTCAGATGTTCTCCTTCTCTTGTGAGGCTGTCCACCTGGAGACAATTTTTTTGGTTAGTTGATAAAGAACCAAGTATTGTGAATACAGTTAAATTATACACCTTAAATACAAGCTGTCTACCCACATGATAAACAAGAGTCACTAGGCCAACTGAAGTTACACAATAAGAATTGCCATATTTTGGTTCCAAATATATTTCGGTATCCAAATTCTATTAACTACTTTCTGAATGATGCTGGTGCATGTGTATCCAATAGCCTGACGTATGATGAAAATAGTGCATTACTAAGACTACACAATTCTGCATTATAAAAATCACTGCATTGAACAACCACATTTGATTTGAATAGATACATTTTTAATAATTAAGGATTTGATCACTTTGCGAGAAAAAGATGTGGGTCCATTGTAAGACCATTTGACTGATCAAAGTAAAGTTAATCTACCCCACAAAAATAAGATTTACTTTAGCAACAACTATTAGGCACTTATTTAAAATGACTCCCATTTAAGAACTGACCAAGATTTGTGTTTAAGGACTAAGAAGTTCCATCTACAAGGTCTTTTCACAACAACAAAAACAATCCTCTATTAGGGTTAAACTAAAAACCGATTGAAGAAATAAAATAAAGGTAAATGAGGTTTAAAGTTTTATTTATTATTAAATTATTGGTTTATTATTAGACACAACAAGGACTCAGTGATGTTAAGCACACGTGACAAAAGCACTGTGGGAAAAATACTACAAACTAGGATCGTTTAAATCCATTTTGCATAATGAACGATATTTGTATGTAAATGTAAAGATAAAAATGTAAATGTTAAGGTGGGTAAAATATGATGTTGACTGTGGTTGCATTACTAAATCATACTTTGACATATTTAGCTATTAGATTTAGATAGCTCCAGCAAGCATGCTACTTTTTAACACTGATAAAAAATAAGCATACAACTACTATGATATAATTATCATAATATTAAAGTTTTAATCGTTTTGTTGTTTATTTACAACAAGCAGTGCTAATCCAACAAAATTGCAATGTGGTTTTTACACCGCTATTCGACAAAGCCCGCCCTTTTATGGTATTATTGACGCAATAAGAAAGAAGCAATGTCCAATGAACGTTGTGAATTTAAACCACTGACCAATTACATGACAGAAGGCGGGCTTTAACGGAAAACGGGTAGGCCGACAACGCCGCCATACCAATTAGCTCTAAAAATGAGCCCTTGATAAGTTCATAGCAAGCTAACAAAAAGACTTACCATCGTTTTCGTCGCTGTGCCTTCTTCTTGACATTTTACTAACAAATTTCAGCAATGTCAAACGTATTTACCAAAGTTTTCTTAGAAAAGCAACAACCAGCGAAATAAAATGTGCACAACGTCCAGGTGTAAAACGTTTCACTCAAAGCGCCGGTTGCTCAACATCCGGGGTACATGAACCTCATCGCCGGAAACACAAAGAAGCATTTGGGTTACATTTCAAACGACTTTACAAAGTAGACAAAGTGCACTACGTGTGGCTGGAAACCGCTTTGGCTTAACGTCCTATTTTGTGCCCTCGTTTATGGTTGAGATCGATTTGATATTAGCGTATCTGTCACCGCTAAAGAATCACGTTGCTTTGCATGGCGGCGAAGGGGATTTTATAACTTCAATCAGAAGAGTCGTGTTTATGACGCTGTTATTTATCTGCACGTAAAGCCGTTTTTAATATTTTCTTTTACTTTTTTTAAAGCAATATCTTATTGAACTATCTGGTTGAATTTCTTGACAAATGATGGATGTTAATGATTTGACAGAAAATGTTCTTAATCTAGATGTAGATTGTTTTTCTCCTACTATTGTTAAACAAGAGAAGTACGAGTGTGTAACCACACGAAAATGCTTCTCTTATATAAAGAAAATGGTAAGATATCATCTTAAAATAATGTTTCATAAATGTACAAACACTTCCCAGTTTATAATTACATAAATACTACTAATAAGTTAATTATTAGATATATAAGGCAGTGACTGGAATTTCACTCAGAAACAAGGATCTTGTTTGTGGTCCTGGGGAGAAATCCCAACACGTTTGCTATTTTTGTTATATTTATTTAATAAAATAGGGAGACTTTGTAATAAAACACCTTTTGTTTGGTTTACGGGTGCTGACATTACATTGTTCTAATATATATGTGATTATATGACATGCAGTTATAAAACTAATTTATAGAGTTAACCGATACAGAAGGTACATGTCCCAGGCCCAGATAAATAGGTGGGCTTTGTCAAGGAGCCCATTTACAAGAATAACCGTGTATCATTAACTATGGCAACGCCTAATAGGAGCAGCCAAAATAAGTCATCTTATTTTACCCTTCAGTCGACTTCGATCCTGGGTTACTCTGTGGACCGCTACCGATCCCCAGAGTATCTCGGCAATTACATTTTACGGGGTAGGTTGCCAGGTC
>JAOTRQ010058864.1:0-13891 GCA_028565875.1 Hoplisoma paleatum | reverse complement strand
ACGTGTGTGTGTGTGTGTGTGTGTGTGTGTGTGTAGGTATGTCAGAGTCCATCATGTGTGTATATTAAAATCCATCAAGTGTGTGTGTTTCAGAGTCCATCAGACGTATCTATTGAAGACCATCGTGTGTGTGTGTGTGTGTGTAGGTATGTCAGAGTACATCATGTGTGTATATTAAAATGTAACGTGTGTGTGTGTGTGTGTGTGTGTGTGTGTAGGTATGTCAGAGTACATCATGTGTGTATATTAAAATGTAACGTGTGTGTGTGTGTTTCAGAGTCCATCAAATGTATCTATTGAAGACCATCGTGTGTGTGTATATTAAAATCTAACGTGTGTGTGTGTGTGTGTGTGTGTGTGTGTATGACTGATGAAATCTGCAACTTCTCTGTCGTCATTAAGCAGGAATCCACGTCTCAGAATGTAAACAAGATATGAATTATTATTATAAACATAAACATCTCACATCTTCCTCAAGTTTCGTTCTTTTATTGTTTATGATGATAAACTGCTGTTGATTTATTGTTCTCACACTTTATATTTATCACCGGGGCTGCGATCTATTTATACCTCCGACTTCATGACTGAACTTTTCAAAATCAAAGAAATTAGCATATGCACATTAAGCAAGCCTACACGTTTCCATAGCAACTGCCGAGGCGGTGACCCGCAGGACGTTTTTTCGATTCCTTCGCTGAACTGAATCATGGGATTGATCTTCTGTGATGCTGTTTTGACTGGCTGAGCCATGTGACGGTAGAAGTGTGTGTGTGTGACCCGCGTCTACACTGAGACTGGACGGTCACGTGATCGGAAGGTCGCCGGTTCGATTCTGCGAGTCGACAGGCGACGAACCGAAGCACCCGTGAAAGCGAGGGACGGAAAACTTCAGCTGCTTTCAGGGCGCCGTGGCTAGGTGTGCTCGCCGTGCTGGGTTTGTGTGCTCAGCGCCGCCCCCTAATGTAAAGTGTAGCGTAAAGTGTCCGTGTGCAGCACGGATTGTGTTTAACGTGGCGGATTAATTTCAAGCGCCGAAGTGATAAAAGTTCAATTAAATTACAAAGAAGTAAATAAATACAGTTTGATGATTATAATCGTTCATTCGCTAATTAATTAGAAGATGTGCAATTAATATTATTTTCTTTTGTGCATTCGACACCAGATTCCGGAACCTACAGACCGGAAAACCTCCCGCCGAGTGAACCGAGGACATCGCAGAAAGAGATCTTGAAGAGGTACCTGCCTCAGCAGGGATCCTCCTCCTCCTCCTCCTCCTCCTCGGCGTGGCCTCCTTTATTAGGACTGAGGGTTTGGAAGCAGCGTAAATGAAGGTTTTTAAGAGCCGGAATAATCCAGACCAAAGACGAGACGCAAGTTTATTAACGAGTTTTTGTTTGTTCATTTGTTTGTTCGTTTGTTTTTTAAAAGAAATTCAGGTTCTTTAAATTAGAGACCCTAGAAACGAAGAGTGTTGAAAGGAATCGGAGTTTTACCCAGCGGCCCACGAGGAGTCGAATCGAGAAAACGCAGAACACGAAACTCCACGTAACCGAGTATAAAGATCAAAAGAAATAGTTCACATATAAATATATATTTATATAAATATAAGAGTCCCTGACGGCAAGATGGAAGCAACCAGAGCAGAACGGCAGAACCGACAACTGTGTGTGTGTGTGTGTGTGTGTGTGTGTGTGTGATCCTTCCGTGACTCAAACTTTGCCCGAGAGAATAAAAAATCCATTTCTAACTTCTCGGACTTAAAAATATCCACTCTGGCCGGTTGCCGTATGAAAAGTAGAAGACGGTTCCGGCTTCTTGGAGCGGCTACAGAGGAGCACGGTTGAAACACCTTTGAATTGCGGCCAAACCGGGAACGAAAGGATCTCTCGATTCTGAGGCGCAAAGGATCGAACCAAGGTCGTGTAACCTCATGAAGGTCGTGTAATTATGAGTCGGGCCATAAAAAGCTTTCAGAACAAACGATGAAACGTTAAAACGAATTTTTACTGGAAGCTTTACATCCTCCATCCCAGACTAGAGGTTGCCAGATACAGCACTAAAACATCCCTCGCTCTCTTTATTCTGTCGTCTAGCACTAGTGAGGAGTCCTTTACTTACAGGAAGAGTCCCGTACTTCCATCGCTAGGTTACGACTGGCCCCGGAGTAAAAGTCGACGTCGTTAATAAGCATTTATAACACGGCAACGTCTTTACAACGTCGTAAACACGTCAAAAGTTTCACCGCCGCGCCTTTCGTAAAGACGCTCGCTATAAGACGGCGATGTGGAATCCATCCGAATCCGAGCTGCCTTGGTCTGTTTCCCTGGAAACTTGAGAGCTATGGTAACGCACGCCGTCTTCCGCTTAAAAAGAAGAAGTAGCCAAAGCTGGTAAAAGTCATGGAAGTAAAGAGAGAAACGCATTAGGATTCGTTTCCTTTTAAACGTTTTTGTTTAAACGTAATAATAAAAAGACAATTAAATACTACACGGTAAGCTAAAGGTGGACGTGCGGAAAGCCAGACGAGCACTTAGTGTACAGGTAAGGGGGGACGGGGGGCGACACCAAATCATAACAACAACAATAATAACAGGGTAATAAAATAAGTGACTGAATTAGTTTAGATGGAAAACGTTTGGCGTGATTTGCACGACGCCGTTGCGTACTCTCTCTCTCTTTCTCTCTCTCGTCCGTGACGCTCTGTAGGCCTACACGGCGATCGAATTAACCCTGCCGCGCTCTCATCTGTTGCTATGGGCTTAACATTAAAATGTAATTAACTAATTGCCTAGAGAAGAGTGTGACATTACTGCGCTGGAGGTGCCGTGATGAGCGCATCTATTCTAATTTCCCATGGCTACCTCTCAACCCTCCTCTCACGAAAACTGGTAAACATGGCATAGTGCTGCCACCCACCCACACACACACACACACACACACTCGTGGCGAGTTGGATAAGAACCAAACTCCGGTGGTGTCGTGTATGAATACAAAAACAGAATCCTTTTATTTGCTGTGTTTTAACACACTTAAGGAATTAATCCTCACTAGTGAACACATGCACACTAGGTGGCACTAGTGAGCAGACGCGTAGTGGCCCTGATTCTAGCGAGGGTGGTAATCGGCACCTCAAGGGTGTCTCAAGGGCACTTCGGTCGTCCACTGTCGACACCGGGAATCGAACCCGGCAACCTTCCGATCACCGGGACACGGCAGCGTCCGGTTGCCGCAGTTACGGGTCTGACCGCTGACGGGCGGTGTAGCAAAACCTGGATTTGAACCCTTAATCTTCTGGTTAGACAGAATAAAAGTCTTATTTAAGAACGTCTGAGAAAGAGAATAATGACACAAACAATAATAATAATAAATAAATCAAAGTTTTTCACTCTCCGGTTTTGAATATCGGTCACCGTTGGGCGCACGTGCAGCTGAAACGCGTCCAACGAAAGACACGACCGTCGTCATGTGTACGGTGAAGCGTCGTAATATTTGTGATGTAATAATCCAACACTGGATTCTTTCTTTCTTTGTTTTTTGAAGTTAAGCCGTGGACCTGAAGATCACACCACGACCCGACTGTGGTGTCGCCTGCGGACGCTTAGAGACGCCGCCGGTAACTGAAGAAAACCTCCACGTTTTTATCGCTGGGTAACGATGAGCCGCGGTCGACTGTAAACAAAGTCACAAACGTGTCAAGTTTCACCAGTTAAAGTTTAAAACGCTATAAGACGGGGACGGGTGGAATTCATCCGAGCTGCTTTGGTACGTTTCCCTGGCAACCTGAGAGCTATGGTAACGCACGTCTTAGGCTTTAAAAAGTAGCAAAAGCTGGTCAAAGTAATCCAAGTAAAAGAGGCTAAAGTGGACATTTATTGACACGTAAATAAACAGTCGTGGTTACGAGTTAAGAGCGTCTTCAATTAGCTACTGTAATTAACGCAAACAGGGTTAATCAGACGTCCACGGGAACGGTTTATCACCGTTTATTATTCTACAGGAGCTCGTTTCGATCTTCGGGCTCCCAGGGAAGCCACTTGGACGGTGATTTTATCCGGCAGGTGAATGAAAAGGCAGTTGTTAGTTGCACACTAGATTTTTATCTCATGACAAGTGAAAGCTAACACAATATATGTGTGTGTGTGTGTGTGTGTGTGTGTGCGGTACGAGAAAAAGCCCGAAGAGTTTTTTTCTGCCCGGTGTTTTGTTTACTGACCTGCATTTATCCTCTTCTCCGTGCGTCCGAGGCCACTCGGCGCCGCTCTCGGACGTCCCAACAGCCGTCCGGCCGTCTGGAGATCAGCTTTAATACATCATGCATGGCTGTAATGCAAGTCCGGGCCCACCAGGGGCAGTCTCGGTCGTATGAGGGCTTAACAGCAGTGTTATAACACAGAATCAAATAATATAATATGCACACGTATATTACAAGAAAAGCGATTTCACACTTCACCACAAGATGGCAGTAGACGAATCACGGTACAAGATTAGATTCGTATAAGTGTCTCGTGGACTGGTGGAAGCTCACGCTACAGCCCAGGATCGCAATACTACCCCACCACCACCACCCCACACACACACACAATTCGTTTTGATGGGTCAGACGTCCAGGCTGGAACAAACCGTGCCGGAATGTCCTGAACGAGGCGAGTTCATACGCGGGTGGCATGAACAGCCGGACACGTAGAGAAAATAGCGTGACGCTAAACTAGCCGCGGCGGCAGCCACCATTAGTACGTCGTCGACATAGCCTAGACGTACGTACACGGGTATAATCGCCGGGGTGGAACCCTGTTGCCGTGCAACCCGGTCCTAATTAGCGACACGCAACATGTGTGGCACGTCGCACAACAGGGACGCACTCATTCTGAAGCCCGAGACCATCAGGATCGAAAAACTCCTCCTACCCCCCACCCCCCCGTCCCCCCCCTCACGGCACGTGGATGTCGGCTCCTGGCAGACGGTTCCCATGGCGATGCGGGCTACACATATTTCTGACATTCTGGCAACAGGTTCCCCCGTCCATCGTTTCCTTCCTCGAAATGGTCCAGGCATGTGGTGGGGGGGGGGATGGGAGAGACCCGGGCTGTAATGTACGCCCTGGCTGATCTGTCACACACACACACACACACACACACACAAGTATAAGCACACGGACCCGTTTAATATCAAGCCGAGGCTTGGGACAGAATGCCCGGAGGTCGGCGTCAGCTGAAAAACCTCATTTCTCCAGGGACGGAGGGTCAGAAAAATGCTGCCTGGTAACACTCTGTAGCGTCCTCCTTGGTCGTCCCACAGTCCGAAGACATGTCACCAGTATGCGTCGTGCGTGTGTGTGTGTGTGAAATCGTAGCTCTCGAGTGGCGAAAGGTAAAATACACACGGACACTTTCCTCCAAAACCACTTCCAATTAACTCACCGTTCCGAGCAACTGACGGGGATAAGAGCCTCGCTTAGGGGCCTCGCTTAGGGGCCCCGAGAGTAGCGATTCGGTGTAAGAGGGGCACAAAGACACGATCACACACGGCAAAAAGAAAATGAAACGACAACAAAGGGTACAAACGAACATTTATTTCGTTTTTAAAACCGCTGACTACAAATGGTTAGAGGTGCATTAAGATAAACGTACGATAGCGTCGCCGCAAAAACAAACAAACAAACAAACAAACTTCCCTCGTTATTCAATCATCAACCTTCCATAAATCGTTCCTATTAAAACCAAACTTCAAACTTTTCTCCAAAAGCGACATACAAATACAACGGAACACTATTTTTTAAACGGTTAAGGGCCTCGCACAGGGGCCCCAACGGTGACGAGCTTGTGCAATCAACGTCCCGGCAGATAAACGATTCGTTTTTGTTTGTTTGTTTGTTTCACATCTATTCTATGATTTCTCTAAAGCATTGATAAGCACGTGGACCTGGTTTAGTCGGGCTTGATCCAGCGACCTTCTGGTCTCTAGCTCAGGACGGTTTAGGAGTCGGGCGAGAGACAGACAGACAGAGAGAGAGAGAGAGAGATACTTGTATTTATAATTCATCCAGAAGGAAATGATGGACTGTTGTTAGTGCTGGTCAAGGGAAAAAAAATCTAAACATTAAAACGTCGCGTTTAAAGACATTAAAGTGGAACAGCTGAATAAGAACAACACTGCCACCTTGTGGTTGGTTTAAAAAAACAGTCCCCTAAAGTGTAAACTTCACTACATCGTGTGTAAATATAAAAAATAACAATAAAAAACAAGGCACTTGCTGATCGGATGGACAACAAAACAAGCGAGTAATCAGATTAGAACTTATAAACATTTCCTACAGTATCACGAGTTAAGATAAACAACAATAAACAATTTAACACTGTAAATTAAATCCTGTATAAATTAGTGGCAGTAACTCAGATCTGTACTAATAATTCTAATAACACACTCGTGTTGCATGATTATAAATCCTTTGTGTTCACTGATGACGGAGCTTCACTCTCCTGACCCGATAAAAACAAACAAAAACAAAAACAAGGATCTGGTGATGCTGTAACCGATGATTTGATCCCGGTTGGTTCGCTGATCGTCATTGGGCACATTTTGTTTATTGTGCTTAAAACAAACCGGTTTTACATCCACCAGCGTTGCAAATGTTTGAAGCTCCAAAATGTCGATCGAGGGCGTAACAAAAGTGAACGAAACGTTTGTTTAGTAAATAAAACCACGACGTTTCTAAACGTTTCATTTATCGTCGTGTTTTCGACCGGACAGTCCGATCATCTGGCGCAGTATTTTTTAGACTGGGTGGGTATGGGTGCGTGAGAGAGACCCGGGAGACCCACCTGAACACGACGACGGCCCCCTGCAGGAGCGTCTGTGCCGGTGCTGCTGAATCCGTTTCGGTTTAATAAGGAACCGAGTCGGTCAAACGAATCGATTCAGTCGATTCATCTACTGAAGCCTCATCGTACTTAAAGTAGAAGAAAACAAATCCAATCTCTCGGTCTTGTTTCTTTGCGGTACGTCGACACGCCACCTAGAGGATTTGATACGGAACTGATGATACAGCGGATCAGGGTTTGTATTTTCACCGTGTGAGAGTTTGCATGTTCTCCCTGTGTCTGCATGGCTTTGTAATGTGGGAGGAAATCCGTTCAGTCAGGTTAATGAGTGATAAAATTATCCTGTGTGTGTCTCCGTTTATGTGTGTGTGTGTGTGTGTCTATCCCTGCAACAGACTAGCGACCTGTTCGGGTGATTAGTGTATTCGCTCAGTGTGTGTGTGTGTGTGTGTCGTTGTGACTCTTAATAGGATTAAAGCGCCAGTAAAAACTGCATAACAGACGGATGGATGGACTATAACGTAACACTCGAGCTCGCCAGTATGATGTCACTGCAGCGCTGTTGCTACGTTACGCTCAGAGAGCCGAGACGATGCAGGACGACGGCGGCACCTGCGTAGCTTTTTTCCACGCGCTTCCGTTACAGGCGTGTGGTCGGAGTTAGCCTGCTAACTCCGCTTCTTGACTGAATCGCACCGGACGTGTAACAATACTGTAAATCTTCTGGTTCCGTTTCACTTCACGAAACGCTGAAGAATGTAAAACAACAACAAAGTAACAATAACAAGTTAATAACAGAAGTTATGAACGGTTTCCGGTCCTAGCGGTCCTAACAACGTTGTTAAAGCTCACTTAAATAACCGGCTGATACGATGGCGAGCGTCTCTAACAGCAGCGGCGAGATGCTGCCGACTGCTGCCGGGTGATCTTGAACGACTCTGTGCTGTCCACGTCGGCGTTTTCCAGCGGGGGGATCAGTCGACCTGCGGAACAAACAAAAAAACACACACCTGCTGCAACATCGGCATGGCCTTGATGCTCATTGTGTGTGTGTGTGTGTGTGTGTGTATAGAGAAGCTAAAAAGAAAGAGCTCGACGCCACATCATTATTATATTATGACCAGCGGCAGCTAGACGTCCTGGGAGCGACTCGATAAGATCCTGGTAGGTTGGCAACAGGAATCCGGAGCCGTGCTGAGTGCCGCGCATTGGAACAGACGCCGCTGTAGAGGGGGAACGAGGTAGGACGGACGGCACCGTCTGCATCTGCGCCACCTTATGGACGCTTTGGAGTTGATAGGTGGTGTGAATTGTGAGTGGAATAAGATTGTGTGTGCACGCGTGTGTGTCTGTGTGTGTGTGTGTGTATTTACTTACTAATACTTTGAAAGAGTTCCTCGACATTCACAGCATTTCTGGCGCTGGTTTCGATGAAAATGGCGGCGATGGAGTCGGCGAACTCTTTGGCTTCGTTCGTGGGAACTTCCCTGTAAAAGCAGGTTTGAAACAAAACGCTTGATTAAAGCTCGCACCGCGTATACCGCGAACTTCCTCACGGCGTCCCGGGAGCAGGTCAGGGCTTCGGAACCACGGGACCTCGCTCAGTCGCTACCTGACGGTTCTAGGGAGCCGGTTCTCGAACCACCGGGTCGTGGCAGACACACACGTTGTTGTTATTGTTGTTGTTTCATTCATAGTGCCATGTAACAAATAACGAACACGTCAGACGTCGACGAGTTTCTACGTAAAATTTAGATTCGATTTCGTAAAAGAGCGTCCAAGATGATGGAATGAAATTCTCACCAGAGGTGGAGAACAACACGTCCAGAACCACAAAAACGGAACCGTAAACGTCCATAAAAATGACATTGTATTGTACGTAAACACGTTTTAAAAGTAAACACAATTCTAAAACCGAGAAGAAAAATAAGAATTGTGAAATTGATTTCTCTTTATGCACCATGTCTTTATTAAGATGTTTTATACAGTGTAGCCTAGTGGGTAGAGTGTTGGGCTGGGAACCCAAAGGTTGGGGGTTTAAATCCAGGCTCTGCTACACGGCCACTGTTGGGTCCTTGAGCAAGACCCTTAACCCCCGTCTGCTCCAGGGGTGCCGTGCGTTGGCTGACCCTGCGCTCTGACCCCAAACTTCCAGACAAAAGTTGGGATATGCGAAGAGAAACATTTCATTGTACTGTACATCTGTATATGTGTAATGACAAATAAAATAAGATTGAATATTTAAAGTGGACAAATTACTATGAAAGATCAATTTTGCCTTAGATGTTTTCATAGTTCTATCCATCATTCGACATAGGAACATTTCCTGACCCGTTCCTGGCATCAGATTTCAATCATCTTGTCCCATCATATCCATCGTATCGACATCAACTTGGACGACCTTCCCAGGCTTGGAACCGGCACTACAATGTAGCGGCTATTTGCATCTTGGTTTGTTTTTAGACAGCCCACTATGATCATGTTGCATGAGCATCCCATCATATTAGCCAGATTAACAGCGGCCTGGTGGTTAGAAAATTGGGCTTGTGATCGGAAGGTTGCTGGTTTAATTCAGACCGTCAACAGGTCATGAATGAATTCCCCTTGAGCAAGACACAACTTCTCCGTGCTGCCCCCTACTGTGTGTTCAATAGTGTGTATAATGTGTGATTCAGTACACAGATTGGGCTAAATGTGGAGGAATAATTCTTAGGTGTGTAAGCACTAGAATGAAAAGAGTATTCTAAATTCTACAGTGTTTTGTAGACATGTGCAGTACCTGCACAGTTGCATTACCCAGTAAATTAACATAAATGACTTAGTATATTATATAGTTATAGAACTTAATGACAGGCTTTGATGTTAGCGACATATCTAGTTTCCTTTTCATACGAGGTGTGTCAAACCCCAAATTCCTGTTTGTTTAGGTGCAGCACAAATAAAGTAACATACTTTTAGCTATTGAACCTGTTACACCTGTTTAACTGCCTGCTGAGGCATTATAGGTATGTCCTGTTTGACATCATTCAGATAAAAATAAAAGAATGAATGTATGGTCATTGCCAGACGAATAAGACAATATGTTTTTTGTCCTGGTACAGGGGTGTCAAACTGGACTTGAACTTGTAAAATCAGTTGTGATATGACCTGGTTGGAATAAAACTCCAGCAGCCACGTCGGTCCTGAAGATGGGATTGACACTCCTGTTCTGGGAAGTCTTCGAGGTAACAAGGCGTTGGAAATCAAAAATCACTATAACAATCAGAAATAGTTAAATAGTACAACACGTGCCATAATAATCAATAATAGTTTATTAAAGTATTATTTAAATATATAAAGTTTGAATTTGTAAAGCCATTTTCATAGCAAATTTGTCTGACAGCAAAGATGATCTGACAGATCAGAAACAATGACACCCTACAAGTAAACATCTTGTCCCAAAACGGTCCTGGGATCCACTGTTCCTCAGAGGTAGCCAAACCTGGTGCGTCTCCTAGTGGCAATGATGTCTCATTGGTTAGAATACTGGGTGAGCAATCAGAAGGTCACAGGTTCAAGTTCGAGCTCCACTATTACCATGTTGCCAATGTTGGGCCCCTCAATGCAAGGCCCTTAACCCTCAATTGCTCCACTGTAAATGTGTTGAGAAGTTGAGAAGATGACTCCATGCTGGATGATCTACAGATGTTTGAGCAGGACATTTAGACGTTATGTATATGAAAGCTATTTACATAAAATATTTTAAATCACCAGCCTTCATGTTGCCACGGTTGGACCCTTAAGCAAAGCCCTTAAAAAATGGTGTTACCATAAAACTGGCTCGAGTCTACTTTGGCAGTTTATATAGACAGAACAGTTGTTGAAACTCTCCAGATTACAAGACAGACGTTCAGATGTCAGGTAAAGTGATGGAGATCCCCATTAAGCGCCGAGTGGCTCCAGCAGAAGATCCATTATTCTGATGGCGCACTGCAGACAGCAGGTTGTTCACGATGAGCTGCAGACAGACCCGGAGCTCCTTCAGATCTCGGTCCGACTGATACCGGCTTTCACAAACCGACATCCTCAAACAAACGTTCTTCAGATCCACGCTGTCCTGAGAACATATGAGAACATGACAAACTCACGAATGGCTTACTTTCAAGAAAAATGATAAAAGTTGGATTGTTAAAGGAATATGAAATAGTATAATGTGTATTTAGATAATTTTTTTTGTTTTAGAGGGATTACATGATATTGACTTTTGTTCTGTTAATGATATAGATTTTGTGGTCTATGAACTTGTTTGTGGAAGAAAGGGGGCAGATTTTTTTCTTCTTTCAGCTGCTTTTCATTTCATTTTTAGGGACAGTGTAGCCTAGTGGGTAGAGCGTTGGGCTGGGAACCTAAAGGTTGGGGGTTCAAATCCAGGCTCTGTTACACTCCGTTACACTGCTGGGTCCTTGAGCAAGACCCTTAACCCTGTCTGCTCCAGGGGGCGCTGTACTGCGACCCTTCAAGACAAGTTGGGATATGTGAAGAGAAACATTTCATTGTACTGTACATGTGTATATGTGTAATGACAAATAAAATTTGAATTTTAGTTCATATATATATAAAATTTTTAATTCTTATTTTTCTTTCATATATTGTATATAAAATTGTTTGTTTTTTAATTAAACTTAGAACCTGATCGACTTGATGTGTCTGCACCTAAAGATCTTTCTTACCTTGTGTCGGAGGAAATTCTTCATGTCTTCTGGAAGATGCTTTATTAGATCTTGTTCTATACATATAATCTGAGATAATATCTCCTCGAAACGTCTTAATAAGCTTTTTCGAGCTTTCTCGGCTACAGTTTGAGTTTTGTTAGATGATGCCGGGTTATTCCTGAACCCAGAGACGGAATGAAGTTCGTGTAGAAGTTTCAGTGCATCCGTCTGTTCTTTCACTGAACCGTGTCTCATGTTTTCACCTCCACAACCCGGTTTCGTTTCGTTTGAAACCCTACTGGATCCTTTTCTAATGAACATAGTCTCGCAGGAGGTCATCTGATCTGGTTCTTCCCAAATACAAGTACTGTAGTGTTTGGTTTGGAGAAAACACGCGCCCGCATTATTTTAGCGCGGCCTCGTCCAATTAACCGAGCTTGAAGGTCACCGCGTCCACTACCTAGCGCGCTAGCTTAGGGATTTAAGTATTAATTCGGATTAATTTGGATACCGAATAATAACGTTCATACAACTATGACGCCAAACATTGTACAAAAAGATACAAAAAAGATGCCCACACGGGGCGCATTTGTGTTCTGAATTCTAGGGTGTAGGGAGTAAGGGCGCTATTTGGAACACAGCCGAGGCAGTCTTGTGTAAACCTGGTGTAACCGATCAGCAGACTGTAGTCAGGCTGAAACATTAAAGTTCCTCGTGTAAAACGTCTGAAATTCATTCAGTTTGTGAAGAAGCTACTATTGATCTTAATAATACAAATAAAATGTGTTTGAATGACATTTTAACTCACCGCCAAACGCACGGTGAAGTAAATCAAAATGCACGATCACAGATAACACAATAGCATTTTTCTGTACGCAGGTTTTAATACAATAAATCCAACTTTGCAACTGTTTTAGACTGGCAAGGAAAGTGCGTGCACATCTGTACTGTGCGAGTTACACACAAACACAACAAAACAATTCTTTAAAAAAGTATAGAAATTAAAAAACATAATATACCAAAGTTAGCTTAGCTACTTGAGCTAGTCTCCAGTTTGACTTGATCTTTTCAGTCAATTAGCCAAAATAAGTGATTCAGATTTAAATCACTGCACTACACAAATGTATAGTTTAAAATTTATCGCATGAACTGTCACAAGAATGTAAAACTGGAAGGAAATTTCACAACTAAAAAACGTTTAAATGAGATGGACTGTCGATCATTTATTGAATTCTTTAAGCGATTTGGTACACGATACAAAAAAGAAGAAATCGTGTAATTTAAATAACCTATGGCAATTTATTATTTCTATACTCTTTCTATTGACACGGAAAACGGAAACAGAATTTCGGACAGATGTTATCTTACATAATTAAAATCCCAGTGTTAAGAAACACTCCTCGCTTTGAAATGCATTTTTCCATTCCCCAACCCTGGGAAGAAACCAGCCTGAAGCACAACAAGATTCTGAAATCAGATACTATCTATCCTGACCAAATGTCCAGGACAAACAAAAACTTGAGAAGAATCTTAAAATAAATTTATTATCTTTAAAATGGTTTTAAATCATTTTGCCATATTGTCTTTTGGTGGAGCTTAAACAGTATAGCTAATTGTTAGTCACCGTTATCACTACCTTACAAAAACAGAACTAGAGAAGAGTACTACCGGCCTGGACTACTGAAACCCTCACAGGATCCAAGAAACACAAACCCTGCACAGATTGTACAATAAAGACATCTGTGCAAGCCAGATAACTAGATTTATTTAATGATTGCAGACTCCAACTGGAAAACGATGCTATTCTAATAATGGTCAGAAGGAAAAGAGTCGTTAAAACAAGTCAAGTTTGTCTTGGGCAGCCTCGTGTTCTCATCTGTCGTGTGTCCTGATTCTGTAGTTAATGTGTTTCATATAGAGTGATGTAAGTAGTCCCACGTCCAACCAGCAATGATGAGATTTGAACCAGAGTTCAGACTCACAATGCTAGTATGCAGTGGAAAAGAATTGTGTAGTGGTCCCACTGCCTGGGGACACAGAAAAAAGTATTTATTTAAAAGACGCGCAGTGCCAAAAATTTGCCACTGTTGGACCACTGAGTTGAGGGCCATCACACTCTATTGGTCAAATTTAGGAAAAGTCTGACCAATTGTTACAGCTACATTCCCATTCGAAGTAGAAAAACAATTATATTAAATATGCATACAGTGTAGCCTAGTGGGTAGAGCGTCGGGCTGTGAACCCAAATCCCGGCTCTGCTACACTCCGCTACACTGTTGGGTCCTTGAGCAAGACCCCTAACCCTGTCTGCTCCAGGGGCGCCGTACATTGGCTGACCCTGCGCTCTGACCCCAAACTTCCAGACAAGTTGGGATATGCGAA
>JAOTRQ010058854.1:0-13893 GCA_028565875.1 Hoplisoma paleatum | reverse complement strand
GGTAGGTAGGTAGGTAGGTAGGTAGGTAGGTAGGTAGGTAGGTAGGTAGGTAGGTAGGTAGGTAGGTAGGTAGATTTATTGATTGATTTGCAGTTGGCAAACCTAAGACAGTAGAATCCAGTCGAATCGGGATGCGATCGTTTTGGTCCTATTATCCGGTTGGTCCGATTAAACAAACATGCCCTAAAATGGGACGTGTTATAATTTTGTAACATAGTAAGTGTTTATTAAACCTTTATTGTGTGATAAACATGTATAGGAACATACAAACAAGAACTACTGCTGCTTACGAACTTCATTGAAAAACAAATTTGTTTTTTAAAGAATCTAGAACACAGTGTTTAGGTACAGTGTTAGGAATCCATGATGGTAGTTGAGATGCCACACACACACACACACACACAAACACACACACAAACACACACACAAACACACACACAAACACACACACAAACACACACACAAACACACACAAAGTCTGCTGCAGTGTCACAATATCCATGACTAGTAATGGAGTGTCTGACGCATCCTATTGTTTACCCAAGAACCCTGTGGTTCTCAATCCTGGGGTCTAAATCACACTCGGGTTCGCCTCCAGATGCAGGAGGGGTGACGACTTCGATTCGTAGTTATTTTCAGACGTACAAACATTAGACACAGAGGCGACACCGACCGTACAGATCAACTGTCTAGGTATAAAAATACCGCCGTCACTGTTCATGCTCCAGTACGACACACACGCGAGCATCACACTCCCAAACACTCACATGTGAGTCTCTTGAAGAGGGCGGCCATGTGGTCGGGCTTGTCGAAGCTGGTCCTCATCTGGGTCAGAACCTCCATGTTCTCCACCACTAGTTTCTACAGAATGGAGGGAGGGGGGGGGGAGTCGAATCAGCAAAAGGAGGCGACACGACACGACCTGGTTTAGAACGAACGCTCACGTTTTTATTTGTGTATAGTGTCTTAATATTGAACAGATCTGATCGAATATATAGGGACAGTGTAATAAAAAACAAATACAGGGGGTTCATTTTGTATGTTTATTGTACACACTCTGTGCACACTTTATTTCTTTAGCGCAATAACGTAGGTCATGTCAGTCTTGACTATAGTCGAAGATCCTGTACAAGGTTCAGATGGTTTCACAATAACGGAATCCAGTATGACGGGAAAGTTGGAACCGTAACAGAATTCGAGAAGCGCGACTGTCGTGTCCAACTGTAAATGACTTTCAGGTGTGGAGAACTGGACTTGCATGCTAGAACATCGTAAATTTGATATATTTCAGAAAGAGCAGCTACATCATCATCATCATCATCGCGCTCGGGTTTCAGAAACAGTCACTGACCATTTGTTAGACATTTCGCATAAAGACTATTTTACATTTATCGACTGATTGAAATCTGCCACTTACAATGTCATCGTTTAGAACACGGCTGATATACGAACCGCCCTGTACTACCATAAGTTCGTGGTATGTAAACGCTTCTGCCGCTGGAAATGGCTCAATAAACAATAACAAGACGAACTTTAATTGCTTGCAGGCAGATTTTCTGAAACATGCTGGAATCTCCTCAGCCAGCGGAGAGAAAAACAAACGTCAGGCTTTTCCTTCACCGAATTAATACCTGGATATAATTACACAAGTTTAAAAATATCAAGAGGAAAAATATTCGTGACCATACAAGAACTAAACAATAAACTAAAACAAGCATTTAATCACCTTCTTGTAAACGGTCATGTTCGGTCGTTTCAGAATATGATCTGTGTTATTGTTTGCTGTAGGTTTGGTGTATCCGGATGCCCTTTCTGACACAATAACCTGTTTATCTGGGCTTGGAACTGGTACACAACCCAGTGGGTTTCGCATTTTAGTGACTATGTATGTACCCTAGAGGGTAATTAACCATGTTTTTGGACTGTGGGAGCAAAGAAATAAACCTCAACACAGAAAAGAACTAAGATGGGAACTATAATCATGAGGTTCAGTAACGCCGGAGGACACGATAGCGCCTGATCAGCGAGCCGAACCTGGAACGGACGGGCCAGAAGACCAGATAGGACCCAGATGAGCAATGATCGTCTTACCTTTAGCTCAGCCACCTGGGAGGAAATGTGCCACATCAGGCTCTCGCTCAGGAACTTCATCCCGTATGGACCCAGCAGCTCGGAAAGCGAACGCATTTCTGAATGAAAACGAAGTCGCGTTTTAGAACCATTGACTTTGCGTTTAGCAAAAAGAAATAAAACATTAGGTAAATTTTACCAGAAATGTCCGAGTACTCTTCGGCGTTGAAGGTGAGCTCATTTTCGGTGGGCAGATTCACAAAAGCCTTCATGGCAGGGAAATACGCTATGTGGCCGTTGCTCACCTGTCGAAGCAAAGTCTCCAGATACCTGCAGGAAAGCCAGAACGTTCTTAAGTGACTGACATGTCCTACACCAGCTTTTGGCTAATCGCAAAGTGCATGTTGGTAGATCGCGTCGCATTCAAACAGGTCAGACGTGGGGCGGGAACCGAATCAGAAACTTCCTGCTATGAGGTGACGGAACTGACCGCTAAGCCAACGTGCCACACATAAATGGTTCTATATCCGAGGACATCCAGTTAAGACGACTGAGAACGTACCAGTTAGTGTAGAGGCTGGTGATGGTGGGCTCGCCGTGACTGTCCAGATGTTGCGTCTGCTGCAGCAGGACGTTGTTAAACACTCGCGTGATGTCGATCTGCACATAGTTCTCGATGGACTGAAGGACGGTCATGTAGGCTCTCACGCTGGTCAGGAGCTCAGATGGCTTCGCAATCTCCTGCGTGGCCTGGTTATACATGGTCATTCCGACGATAGACCTGCAGGATCGATGGGGAAGACCTTTAATATCTGACAGAGACACTTCTGCTTACAAAATGACACCGATGGTTGTTAAAATGTGAGTCTTTTACTGGTCGTTAGAAATAAAACTACAAGTTTTTCTGTTTTTATGCACAATAATAGAAACATGAAACTTGTCTTTAACAGACACACTTAGTAACTTTTTTGCTTCAAACTGGTTTAAATAATTAATTTAGTCAGAATAGAGTGAATAGAGATTCTCTCAGAGCCTCTTGTGGTCTTGTAGGGTAAAAAAAACACGCACTTGCAAGTTCACAAGTCGGTGAACGTGTTGCACCGTGTACTTGCTTTTACAACAAACACTTGAAACATTTTTTAGGGACAATAGATGGGGACACCGTCCCAACAGAGATGGAACGAAAGCTTTCTGAATTGCACATCACTACCAGATGGAACGATTTATAAAGGTACATCGGTACTGCGTCATTAGGAGCATCGGTATGTGTTCATTTTCTACCTCGTCTGCACGGTTGCAGATTACAAATGACATAATGACCATGTGCACATCGTGGGCAGTGTGTTAATGTCCGGCATTCACTAAAATCTATATTTTACCCAGTATGACCTGTTGGGAAACTCTCCGAGGGCGTAGTGGGGGTCGATGCTAATTGAGCCTCTCGTCAGCGAGACGCTCAGGCGTTTCGAAAGTTCACATGCATGGCCAGCCTAAACACGTCAGACTTTCTGAATCCTACAGTGGAAAATACCTGTTATTCCTCAGGTTGTGTTTATGTGCTTGGACAGGACTTGGACTCTGGAGCGGAGTCGAGAAGCAACTCTTAATCCAAACTCCTGTCGGCCGAGCCAATAAATCACAGATCGAACCAGGACGGCGAAGAAAGCCCATTAAGGTTTTCTTTTTTTTTTTTTTGATTTAGAGCTGAATGAAATGGTGTCGACGTGTATAGATCATACAGAAACCACGGCGATACCTCCAGTGTGATGCGAGGAACAGAGCAGAAGAGAACTCGAGTCGAATAGTTCGAATAATCGAATAGTTAACACACCACTAAAGGACGTGTGTATGTGTATACTGTATTTTACAAGCACGACAAATTGAGAGACAGAAAGAGAGAGAGAGAGAGAGAGAGAGAGAGAGAGAGAGAGACTCACTTGGTGAAGCGTATCTCCAGATGGGAGGTCAGATATTCTCGTGGGGTGAAGGTGTGCTCCCAGACCATCATGTTGGGGACGTAGTTGATGGAGAAACAGAGCTCTGACAGTGCTGTGTGCAACTTATCCAAGCTAGAAATAACAAAAAATATATATATATATATATCACGTTAACCACAGCTAGCATTAACAAACTCATTTCTGTAAGATTAAAAAGTGGAACCGGAGCCCCAAAAAACTTTTGTTTCTGAACCCAGTATAAATAAATGTTCTCGGTGAAGCAGTTAATTAGTTAAAAATCTATGTGATTTAATTAATTAATTTAATTTAGCATTACTTATAAACACTTCCTGCGTTTCCCTGTTGTTGGAATGAAGCTTCTGACATAGCCAACGTGGTCACTAAGCTACACCGTCCCTACAGTACCCGAGTAACTGGGATACGAGCTGGGTTACGGAAACCAATTCACCCCTTAAGTCGAAGTTTCAGTGTAATTAGGACCAGTGCGCATACACTTTAGACCAAATGATGCATTTCCTAAACTCGGCCGGTCCGTGTCAGAACTCGGGAACGGCTGTAAGGGTGCGATGTGGGTACTCATGGACTATGGATCTGGCAACAGGACGGTGAAAAAAATGAGAGATGGTTGAGTGTGACTGACGAAGACGTCGTTACTTACTTAGTAACGAGGAGTCTGTTCTTCCTCATGCTCTCCACTCCAGGTTTCTCGCGCTCTGGTTCTCCTTTCTTGCCCGTTTGCTTCTTGGACTTCTTGTTTACGGCCTGACTGATGGTCTTGGCGCAGTGTTTTGGCAGGAGCTGAACGGTGAGGTCAGGAGCAAAAAACAAAACAAAACAAAAAAACAAAACAGAGCTCTTGTTTTACCCTCGTAACGCAGTGAGCGAGCGAAGAGCGAGAAGGAAGAATTACGACCGCTTGTCTTATTTAAATATGCTATTAGGAAAAATAACCGACTAGGAGAGGAGCATTAGCTCCAGAGGAGGAGGTGATATATGGGGCCTGGCGCAGAAGAAAACATCTGGGGAAGTTTTGCTTTCCTGAAGCACCGTCTCTTGAGAAAACGGGTTGCCGGAGGACAGATTCGTTCCACTTCGGGGGCGACGGAAACTCTCAGAAGTCAGCAGATTTCTTTTCTTGGGCTTACACGACAAATTATATATAATAATATAATAAGTCGAATAAAGGACGTGTTGAAATTCGGACGACTTCAAATTTACCCGTTTAGCTTCAACGAGTTTCTGTTTGATATCTGGCAACCCAGATCTTACTGAAAAGAATGGTCCCAACATCCATCTAATCATCTACCAGCGCTTAATCCTATTTAGGTTACGGTCACACACACTGGGCGAATACACTTAACACCTGAACGACTGGCCAGTCTGTAACACACACACACACACACACACACACACACACACACACATATGCACGCACGCACGCACGGACACACAGAACATTTTCAGTATCTCCAATCGACCTGACTGCATGTCTTTGGAGGAAACCACACAAAGACACGGGGAGAACATGCAAACTACTCATAAAAAGCCCCTGACTGAACGTACACAGGTTTCGAACCCGGGACTTCTTGTCGTGAGGCAACTAAGCCAGACTTCTCGAGACGTCTGCGTTACACAGAACGATGAGTTTGTAACCAAAAATGTAAACGAAACCCGGCGGCGTGACGAACACCACACCCCTCACGAATACACCCAGCGCCTAAAGGGTTAAAAGGTCAGGGTCATGTCGTTTATTGGGTCAAATACGATTTGTGGGGGTGAAGCGAAAGGTGTGGGTGCATTACTGGAGGATACTGACCTGGTCACTCAGGGTGCACTGCTCTGTGCAGATATCGGTGATGAGGTTCCGAGCCTGTTTCGCCATCTCGTCCAAGAACATGTTACACAGGGACAGACTGCGATCACCGATGTGGTGCCTCTGCAAGAAAGAACGAAGGGAACGAGGGGAGGGGAGGGGGGCATCCGTTTAAACATCAGCACTTATGCCACTTTCAATCCTCACAGAAAAGTCGGACCCAAAAATCACTCAAAGACGAATAGCACAAATCGGAAGTAAAAGACGACAACCAAGCTACAGTAAATCCTGCAGTCCAAAAGCATTCAGTCAAGTTAATGTACGTGCGTGTGTGTGTGTGTGTGTGTGCGCGCTTAAGAAAGTCAGCGGGTGTTTTTCAAGCCTGGATGAACTACAAAAGCAATAAATAAACGTCGTGTGTGATGAGCATCGCTTTTCAATACTACCGCACCGATAGCCGGACTGTAGGTGTTCGACTGTGTTATTACTTAATTGTGAATGTTCTTCAGAACGAGAGGTTCCGGTGTCGTTATGTTGGCTGGTTTCTCGAGAGAAAGAGAGAGGGAGATTGAAAAACAGACAAAAGGTCAAGAACTAAATTCCACGAACTCATGAATCAGCCAACGTGAAAGCATCTGAAAACAATTGCTCAAAAAAAAATACATATAATAATAATAATCAAGTAAGAGATTCGTTTCTGGACAGGCGAAATAACTTGAACACAAAACCTCCGACAATATTTACACATCTTAGGAAACGGAACACTTCATATCTTCCATCTTCGACGATATGAACTGGAGATATAATAGAAGAACGAATCAAATCTCGCTTCCAGAGTCGATGTCGGTGCACAAAGATCGAGCCAAAGATCTTAAAATGAAAAACAGCTTGTAGCCATGACGACATCGGAACTGTGATGCGCTGGTGGAATTACTCAACTTTGACGATGAGGGTTGAAATGTTCTGTAATTAAACCGTATCGCAGGAACGACGTGCCACCATCTCCATCATCGCTGTGCAGGTAACCATAAATCAGCCAGCAGAGGTCGCAATGACAGCGACGAAAACATTTCCACCTCACAGTTCCTCCGATTCCGGAAGATTCCACATAGATAATTTTAGGGTCACGCAGTGGATACTCACAAGCAGGCCGATACCGAAGGGGTCATGTTCTCAGACCTGCTCTACACTGCTTATATTCACACAGGGACACAGGAGACCCATAAAAAAAGTTCTTTTTCGGCAAACACAGCCCCCTTTACTCAAACACACACACACACACACACACACACACACACACACACACTGCAGCCTGAGTAAACAGCATTAGCCTCGGCACTTACAGGCGTATTAGCCTAATTAGCCAGGCATGTGGTCCTGTTTATGAGCCGCTCGCTGTTTTGCTTATGTCTACCAATTAAGCAAATGAGTTGGGAGTAAATAAACCACTAATGTTTCACTGTTTGGATAATTCACGATTGATTATTTTCCCTCCCCAAATGTAAATGGGAATGAGATCCAGTCCAAGACGATGATTACGGGGGCTCGTGGATCTCGAAACACTGAATTCTCTGTTTAGATAGTAACGTCCATTCAGGACTCCCAACGCCGGTGACCCCTGATCCCCCTGGAGGATGGAGAGCCGGCTCAGACTAAATCCAATCGAACACAAACAAATCATCATGTTGCACGTAGGAATGCAGCATTTGACCATTTATATTCGGTTAAAAGAATAATTATCTAATTAAAAGTTTATTGAGTAATGATGTAATGATGATGACGACGATAAAAGTGATCGTGGTAACCAGGTGAACAGGACACTGATGTAGACACTCGGAGACTCAAACACAATTGCTTTTTACATTCACAGCATCTAGCAGACGCCTTTATCCACTGTTATATAGAAATGCAAGCATTCTGAGCAAGTGAGGGTTAAAGACTTTGCTCAGGAGCCCAATAGTGGCAACTTGGTGGTAGTGGGACTTGAACCGGTGATCTTCTGATCTCTAGCAATGTACCATATAACCAATAAACCATCACTGCGCTAGAACGACATAATACCGGCCTCCGCTGAATAGGCCAAAAAAAAACAGAAAAAATGGGGGCGGAGCTAAAATAGAACCTTGGTAACCCAGGTCTTTTTGTGACTTCATACACAGAGCTGAAATTGTGTCGTGTTCGTGGAAGGTCGTCAGGTCGATTCTGAGAGTCGACAGATCACGGCTCAAGACTCCTTGGGCGCCACGGCTAGAATATGGGGCTGTGTGCGCACCCTACTGCCCCCTAGTGTGTGTTCACTGGAGTTTGTGAATGTCTTTCAGCGCACAGAGGATTTCTGTTGTGTGTAAAAAACACACACAGCGCTGAAAAAGAATTTCTAGTCGACTTCTCGGATGATGACTTCTTAATTCGAAGAAGAATTTATCAGAGTGAAAATATTTAAGACATTTTCTATAACAGTTATAGCGTGTGATATTTGTTATGGTCAATATAACTGCAAACGTTAAGCATCGTAAGGGATGTATAAAAATACATGTAGAGCAAAAATGTCTGACAGAGAGCATCATTTATCTATCAGAGCCACACAGCGAGTGTGTAAAACAGAGATCGGTGTGTGTGTGTGTGTGTGTGTGTGTGTGTCTGAGAGGTTATAAAATAAGCACAGCACAAGCCATGATCAACAAATCAATGGTGCTCAATATAAACATGTCAGGTACGTCCTGTGTGTGTGTCTGTGTGTGTGTGTGTGTGTGAGAGAGAGAGAGAGAGAGAGAGCAAGAGAGAGAGCAAATAATAAAATGTTAACATAAACCAGAACTCTGACCTCTATCCACCACACCTTCTCTCTCTCTCTAACCCTGTCTGTGTGTGTGTGTGTGTGTGTGTGTGTGTGTGTGTGTGTGTGTCTCAGTCACCTCTTCAGGACAGAGTTCGTGGGTGCAGCTCATGAAGTGGGTACAGAGAAGAGGGAAGCAGATGGAGTAACGTGACTGGGATGGTAACTCAAGACACTGCTGGAACATCTTCTCAAACGCCCGACTGTAGAAACTGTACACGCACACGTGCACGCACGCGCACGCACACACACACACGCGCGCGCACACACACACACACACACACACACACACACACACACACACACACAGTTCAAATATAATTCTAAAATAGAAATCTTTTTAGACATTTATACACGGATCTACTGAACCTGACATTTCAGAGCTTAAAGCTACGACTTCAGTAAACTAAAGAAACGAAGGTTCATACGATGCTGAACAAACATCTGGATCAGTGAGAACGTACCAGAAAATCGAGAGGTCGGACGTCTCCACCAGCATCTCTACCAGCGAGTCCACCATCTTTGTGTGAAAGATAATAGTGTTCATCATCTTTCCAAGCTCTCGGTGGTCTGCGATGCCCAGAGATGCCTTGGAGACACTGGTGTAGGCCTACACACACACACACACACACACACACACACACACACACCGATAAAGATCAGGAAATAATCACTTCATAATTAATTGGCATGAAATAAAGATTATTGAAATAAAGACAGCTCAGCGCTCGGGTCTCGGCTCCACGTTAAATCAAGTATAAAAGGAAACGTCTTCGACAGCCGAGCTATAAATTGTAAAGAATTATTTTTTTTTTTTTTTTACAGGCTGCTGTGGTGAAATTCATCCACCGTGGCGGCAACAGAAGAGCAGATCTAAAAACCCTGAACTGAGTGAACTCAGAACTTCTTCTGCTGTTTAAAACGTTACAAAAACAACTCGCACTGAAACACACATTCACGCTGGTGAACACGCACCCTAGCACCCACGGCACCCAGAGAGCAGTGAGAGATTCGGTGCCATCGGTCATGACGAATCGAACCGACCGGTTTCCTGTTGATCACAAGCCCAGTTCAATACCCACCAGACCCTCGCCGCTTCCATAAAATGATTTGAGGTGCACATTTGATTCTGCCGTGATTCAGACAGCCTCCTCTTACATTCCATGGTTAATCCTGTTGGATGTGGTTTGCCGTTCTTGGTGGTATGCTGTCGTTACCCCGGATACCGTGGATACATCACAAAGCCTTGCTGTCCTGGTCACAGATACGCCAGCAAGATGTGCACCAACAATTTGTCCTCTTTTGAACTCGTGCGAGGTCACCCATGGTCGATCGTGTTGTGGCTTATTTCCAAATTCGTTTGGTCTTCTTTTTAATGCATTGCTATGCATCTGTGCTTTTGACCCACAATGCATCACTCATCACTAAATGGCATTAGTTACGTCTCTCTGGGATACCTAAGGCCGTTGATTTGAGCACATCCACAGCCACTGAGTTTCAGCGTATAAAAACATGTGCCGCCTAATTGGCATCAGGGACCGTCTATGAGGAGCAGGAGATGTGTTGTGCACGGCGACTGGGCCCTAACGACCCAGGTTCGATTCTGCCCTTTACTCACGACATGTGTGTAAGTACCGCACCGTATCTACGTCTCTTCAGGGGTGATTATGTTTTTGTTTTTTTTTTGAAAAATTCCATTCCACAGCTCGTATGCTGAAGATGCTTTAAAAGTTTCTCCTGAAACATAAACAAAGGATTGGCCCTCTGGGGGGGGACGGGGTGGGTGGAGTGGGTGGGTTAGGGGTGTCCTGTCTGCCTTGTTTTTGTGCAGAATCTTTGAGTCTGGTCCAGCAAACAGCAAGGCACAATAAACAACATGTGGTACACATCAAGACCACTCGAACCCTCATTCCAGACATAAATAGGGTCAGATATTTTATACGCGTCCGGATTATTAGTTCTGACTGAAAACAGCACACACGCACGCGCACACACACACACACACACACACACACACACACCAGGTTTCTCTGATTGTGTCTGACAGAATGGGTCTTAAATCCAGGTGAATTAACCCCCCCCCCCCTCCCCCCCCTTGGTCTGTCTGGACGGAAGTCTATAAGGAGCACAGCAATGATTGGAGATTTAGATTTAAAAAAGGGTCATCCAGCACCTAAACGCATGATGCAAGACAACTCATCAAGCCCGGCTAATAAAACTACCCCCCGGCCCTTTGAGGATGGATTTGAGACCCCCCGATTTAGACGTCTATTAAATAACAGAATCATAAAGACAGTTTTCATCTCACTGTGATCTCGGCTTACCTGCAGTCGAAACCAATCGAGCCTCATCCCTCTGAAATCGAACACCTCACCGTCCTCCACTGACAAAGAAAAAGAGAGAGAGAGAGATAAAGTGTTTATTTATTGATAAAATGAATTAATTACGACATTTAGCAGCCGCTTTATTTCTTTCGGCTGCTCCAGGAGCGCCACTCTAGCGTTTGCTCATCGAGCAATCAGGAAAAGAATTGCCCGACTTGCGATGAGTGAAGATATGAGCTGATGGATGTAACACACACACACACACACACTTGACAGTATTTCAATTGGTTCATTTCTAACAAAATCCCAATGTTGTTGCATCAACAAAAGTCACAAAAATCTCTCTCCATGCAGGTCACGTAACCAAACTCACCAACCAAATCAAGCACCTTAAAGACTGATGGGGTATAAAAGATCTTCACCTTGTTTAACACTGAGGGAGGTCATTGTGTTGACGAAGGAGGACATGATGATGGACTCGTCCTCTGGACACACAGACAGGTTCTGAAACAGACACAAGAAAGTCCAGTTATGTGCATTCATTAAAGCTCAGTACTACAGATCTATAAAAGCAACAGTTTGTCTCCATCTAGGGGCCAGTATCGGTCACTACAGGTACAAAAAAACCCAGAAGAGTTCTGAACAGCAGGTATGTTTATTCATTCCATGATAACCTGTGACTGAAACGATGTTCCCTGAACCTCAGTGAGCCGAATCACCAACACACAGCATCTCTCACCTGGACGAGTTCATTGAGGACGACGGCGTCGAAGCCGGACAGGTACTGCACGTAGTACCTCTGCATGACTGGACCGTACTTTCTTACATGGGCCCTGAGCTCTTCCATGTAAAAGATCAGCTCAGCAATATGCCTGAGAAAACACGGGAACACAAGACCAAGATAAACACGAGCTGTGATAAACACTGAATACTGGCAAGTCTGGAAGAAATCGGTCGTCATTACTTGTCGATAAAATCATCGGTGCTTTTTTTCTGAATGTTGTCCGCATGTCTGAGCAGCCAGATGATCTCATCCCGTGCAAACGACAGAGCCATGAAGACGAACAGAGCCTAAAGAGAGAGAGAGAGAGAGAGAGGGAGAGGGGGGGGAGAGAGGGCATGAAATTCTTCACATGGCACTCGATGGGCTTGATCAGACTCGCAGTGCTGCCTGCAGCTACTGAGGGACGCGTCTATCATAAACGACCATATATACACTCGCACATGCTTCGGTACCTTAGGGCCGAGCAAGCCTGGCTGGTCGGCAAGCACGGTAGCCAGCTCTTTTAGCGCAGAACGCAGAAATTTACGCCTCTCCCGGTGCATCGAACCTCTGCAGAGAGCAGGAAGAGACAAAATGAGTGTCAACTGACAGAAATTCAAGGTTGTGCTTGATCACGTGAAGGCAAAATGTCAATGTCGAAACCAGAAAGTCAATTTTAATTTATACTGTGATGATTGAGGGCAAACTACACAATAAAGAAAAGATCTGAAATATAATTATGTTCTGAAAGAGTTTAATACCACTGTAATTGCTTTTCAGAACAGAGTATCTTAGAAAAGAGAAATGCACATACGCGTGAGAGAGCGCAGACTCTTTGCACTCGCGGATGTCGTTGACACGTTTGTTATACCTGCATGAAATTTGAAAAACAAAAACACACATTCAGCCCTCGAGAGAACGTCCAGACAAACAGCAGGAAGTTCTGAGCATGAGCTGGTGCTGACCCGCGCAGGTTGACGAACAGATCTTCGGCAGCTTTGTGGATGTGGAAGACCTCGTCTCTGAACAAGCAGAGGCAGGAGCTGCTCTGGAGCGCCAGTTTCCACAAACTGAGAGCGGTCTGATCGTTGTTCAGGGTGGCGTGGCACAGGATGAAGCCGACTACACACACACACACACACACAATCAGAGTCAGAACATCACAGAATCATAACAAATCACTGATCAACTCCGGATCTAAAGTGTGAAGACGGAAGTCTTTCTATCCATCCATCCATCCATCCTATCCTATCCTATCCACCTTTCTATCTAAATGTCAGTCTGTACTGGCTCACCGCCACTAGAGGGCTTCTGTTGCATTTGCGGACGGCATCACGTTGATGCAGAAGAATAAAAGCATAGTTCGGTCTTAAGGTCATACACACTAGAAAGTAGTTTACTGCTATAATGAAGGGGGGGAGCCTTAAAGGGGGGCGACACGTTTGTGTGTACACTCCAGTTTAGCACCGATTGCTGTTGTAGATTTAAGCTGATTGACACTGAACAACAAATGATTTTAAATGTTGGTTCATGAACGAAACAACAAACATCAAGTCGCCGCCATATCCAGAGTGTGACTACATTAACTACAAGCATGGGGACTCCAGTCAAATTTACACAGATGTATAAATCATCCTTTAATCGGCCACTAGTGTCATACTTACACACGATCCACTTCTCCATGGTGTCCAGAGACAAGTATTCACACGGCATCTAGAACATATAAGACACATGCACAAGCAGTTTAATCATACAGGTGAGGCCACACATGTACTAGATTTATCTATTACGCCGTTGATGTTGATTTTCCTCAAATCCTAATTTAATTAAATCCCAATACACGTGGGACTGGGAGCATCGTATTGAGAGAATAATGCATCACAGTCTCACCGTATCCGACTGTGCTGGGTTTAACATGGTGCTGGGGGCGCTGATCAGGCTCAAGAGCTGAGCGTTTCTCCACTGGTCTGCAGAAAGGTTTCGGCGTGGATACACCATCTGTAGTGAGATCAGAGCATCTGAAAGAGACTAAGAGTGAGAGAGAGAGAGAGAGAGAGAGAGAGAGAGAGAGAGAGAGAGAGAGCAAAAAGGTGTTTAATACTCCATAAGAGAACACACACACACACCTA